>JASDQU010282777.1:0-12267 GCA_032191745.1 Picea mariana
CCTCTTTGCTTGATCCCAACACCTCCTACATTTTTCTACACCCTAGATATAGCTTTCAAACCCTAGATGGTGTGCCCTAGCCTTGAGATCTACTCATTTGCTTGGTGGTGGACACTTGGCTTAGATCCAAGAGAGGTAGGTTTGCCTTTCCAAGTATAAATAGATCTCATTTCTCCTCCACAACTCACCATATCTGGAGCTATTGTTATGCTACTTGATTTTCCTCTCTCTCTCTTGTCATTTCATACATTCTCATTTCATTCTAGCTCGAGGGTTTTGGAATATTCCTCTCCAAGATCTCTCTTCTTTGGTAATAATATTTGGAAGATTTGGAGGACAACAAGAAGGTTAATGCGTGTGCTTGTATTTCTTATGCAAATGGAGGTAACATTGTTTAATATTGTTTCATGTTTCTTGCAACACTAGATCTTAGATAAAGTGTTATCTAGGTAGGCTTAGTAGTGCGTATGCCTATTAGTCTATAGATATTGATGTATGATTTAAATTGAAGTGTCATTTATTATCAATGCATCAACGTATTGTCTTGTGTATGCTTGAGTTTGGAATAACATTGCAGGTTCACCTTCAAAGTTTCATTAGGGAACTCCTTCTAGAAGGGAAGGGTTTCTTGAGTCTTTTCACACTCCAACTATCTAGATCTATTACCTTTCTCTTATTTTGCTGTACATCCATATCATTTTCAGCTAGCATATATTGGTTTAGATAGGTAAAAAATAATTTTAAATCTATATCTTGTATTGTGGAAAGTTCTTGTCCCAAAAGGGCAAGGGTTTCCTTAACATTGTTTTGTTGTGTGTAGCCATCCTAGCAAGGAAACCTTGATGTTTTAATAGGTATATCAGATCTGATAGGAGGCTCTTGGCTGCCCCAAAGAGACACACACAACACTACAAGACCCCTTGGGGGATTTGGTAGCTATCTCTAACCCCCTCTTGTCTTTTTCTAGCTTAGAAAGTGCACTTTTCCTTCTTATTTGTTTAATTGTTCAAGCTTGAAGTGTAAGAGGGGAAGTGGTATGGTCTCCCCTTTTCTTCAATCTATTGAGTAGGTAGGACGTGGGTATATCTATCCTTTCCCTTTACCTTTTTGAGTTTTTCTTCTAGCTTGGCCGCAAGGTTTAGAAGGTGAGGGCACCTTCTCAACCTTGACGTGGGTGTGTGCTTGATTAGTTTGTAGATTAGCTTCTAGATTAGTTTGCTTTTTAGTTTACTTTCTTTCTTGCTCATATCTTGCTAAGTTTGCCCTAATAACAAGATCTAAGAACACCTAATCTAATTAAGACAAAATAATTAATAACCTACCTAGTTGGGATAGGAACCCCCCAAAGAGGTAAGGATAAGTGTTAATGTTTTATTCTTCATGTGATGTGATTGATCTAAATGGTTTAGTGTCTCTAATGCTTATGTTTTAGATTTAATCTCTCATCTTAAGCCCATTGGGCAACACACTTAAGTTCTTTTATTTAGATCTTGCTTATTTCATTTCTCTTCAAGCTCATAATCTCTCTCTTAAGCACATGTTTTACTTTCATGCTTAATACATCTTAAGGTGCTTAACACATAAGTGGTTATTTTGTTCATTGCTTAATACCTATTGATAGCCATGTCTTGGACTTGAGTTGTGTTGAATGGTTAACTTGGCAATCACTTAATAAGTTTCATTTCTTTATCTCTTAAGGCAAGCTGTTCTTGCCATTAGATCTATTGTCTCTAAATCAAACTAAAGTTGATGTGCATGTGATATAATCTCTATTTCTTTCAACCATTTACTTTTATTTGCTTCTTATGTGTTGATGTACTTCATTGTTAAAGCTTAAACAACACATTTTTTTCAACAAGTTCAGTTTTGGCTATCTCATTATTTTGCACTAAAAAGGTACTTAAAAACACCCTAAACACTCTTTGAATCACCTAAAAGTCTACCTAATCAACTTAACTACTTAATAGACTACTTTAGAGTACCTTAGATCACCATTTCCACCATCTAAAACGGGTTTGAGGAAAACAACGGAGGGTAGTGGCAGGGGACTGTCCCGTGGCGCTCCAGGTGGTGTCCTCTCCAGGAAGTACTCTTACTGTCAGGGCTGACCATGGAAGCTAGGGTGGGCCTCGTTGACTTACTATCTTGAGCACCCCGTAGTTATTTGGCAACAAGAGGATGAGGCTTTGGTGAAAGCTAATAAAACTTATCAAATCTTAAGCAAAACCTAACTATTAAACCCTTGACCAATCTAATAGAATATTTGGGGGGCTTAATAATTAACAGTGAAGGCTGTTTTCATTATCTTCATAATAATTGTGCTTAATCTTTGTAATCTTGTTGATGAAGTAATGTATTGATGATAATCTTGTGTGAATGGTAATGTGATTGGATGCTTAGTTCTTTTATATTCTGCACACAATAAAATGAATACTTGGTTAGTTTGCTTTGTGTAAATTGTAATCTATCATTCTTTATCTTGTAGGTAAATGTACATGGTATTATTTCATTGAGTTATTCTTTCTTGTAATTTTATAACTTGTAATCTTTTGTAATAAACAACCCTCTAACATAGTTGACCCCTTGCCCAATTTCTAGGCACTAGTCTTAGTTGACCTAGGGAAAAGGCTTGCTTCTCATGCTAACCCTTGCATCTTGCATGGTTTCCTTAGTATCTTAGGATTAGAATCCCCTCTAACCTTAACAAACTAAAATTAACTCCTAGAACGTAACATAATTCATCTAGTAACTAAGGTCTACCCCCTTTGGCTTCCCTAGGAGTGAGTCTAGACAGAAGAGGTTCCAGTCAAAGTGACAACGTGGGCTGTGAACCTAGGCATTGTGCCTCCAAGGACACACTAAGTGAGCCGAACTCAAGCGCACGTTTGCAAGTGTGTATAAGGACGAAAACATGCCCCAATGTTGGGTGTGCCCATGTGATGGGTGTATCATTCTCCTCTGTGTGAGAGTTGAGTCGATGTGGTCTCCTGCCTTTGTACTCCTATGGACTTAGTTGAGTCATGCTTGAGATGGTACTCCAGATGATTCTCTTGTGGACTCAGTTGAGATAGATATCTATTGAGTATGACATCTTTATGGCTGAGCACAGATGGATGTGTCCCTAGTCGCTGAGCACTAATGGATGTGTGTATCTCTTGCTATATTGTCTAAGTGTAAGATTTACTTGTAACCCTAATTATGATGTAAATGGTACAAGTCGGCTCCACCATATGTGAAAGATAGTTAAGGTTTATTGTAATAATTGATTTTATTTCTCAGTTATTGAGGTCGGCCTTGTTGTGCCAATAGACACACCTATTGCTGTGTCTGGTCTTGTATAAATAAAGGTGATTTCCCCATTGAGGAAACACACACTTCACTTGTCATTTGGAAATTTCAGACCTACCTTTAAGGTTGAAGTGTGCACCTCTCTTGGGTGATAGTTTCAAGGTTGTAGAAGCACCCTCTTGTGTGCATTAGGGTTTATGGTTGGGGGATCTTCTATTGAGAATATAGCGAAGGATTGCTGGGTTTTCTTTCCTTGAGTAGAAGTGTTTCCCAGGATATTTCTTGTGTTCTTGTGCATGGTAATTCTTCTTGTGATCTTGGTTATTGCAACACTTGTGTATGGTGTAGCTGCATTTTTTTTTATGGTTCAAGTACATGCTAAATGAAATAAACCTCATGCTTGAGCTTAGCATAGTGAAAAGTCAACAACTCTAACCCTACCCTAGCAATTATTTCACTTTGGAATTGTTTATTAAACTTATCTAACACATTCTAACGTTGAAACTCACCTTGTAATCTGTTCATTGTTGCCATATTTCATTTTGGAGGTTTTTGGTGAAACGTGAGGGGGATTCACCATCATTTTTGCAAGTTTGAAGTAATTGTTTGGATAATATTCAATTGTACTTGTATTAGTTTGTTTCTGGGCTGTTTTTAAACTGATATATCATTGCCCCAACAGAAAGTATCCAAGGATTTTCATCCCAAGTGCTTTTGAACATTCTTGGGTCACTTATTATGGTCTAAATATGCAATTTTCTATGTTAAATATGATATTTCAGATTCTGGAAATTGAGGACAACAACAAGCTTGTCCATTTACATCCATCAAACAAGTGGTAACATAGGTATAACATTTATTCTTGGTTTTTATGGTGAGATATCACTCTTTGGATGTAAAAAATGTTATTTTCCTCATTCTAAGAGTGATTTATTTAGTGTTGGTTGTATTTCTGTTGTAACTATTTATTTTATATCTCAACACTCGTTAAAATTAAATCCTAACCTTATTTATATTATATTAGTTGATGCCTTAACCCTTGGTTGAATATTCTTAAGACATTTGACTACTAAGACACTAGTTTATTTAACATGTAGTGAGGTGTGTAGTTGGAAGAATTGGGATACCCCTCTTGGTCTTTAGGAGTTGGCTTAAAGTGAAGGGGAGATTGTGCTAATGTGATAGTGGTTCATTTCCCATATCCTGCTATCCCCATAGCATCCCCCAAGGGCTATTAGTTTGGGCGGTAACAAGGCTCCTTGAGTGTTTTCCTAGTAGGATTATGTGTTGTTTTGTTCCTCGTAAACATATATTGTTGCTGACAAGGAAAAATTATAGTAATATAAAACAATAATAATATAATTTCCAAGCAATAGATTGGTTTTAGTGTTAATTGAGACTTATAAATGTGGGGTTTTAAATAAATAAGCTATTACAGAGAATAGTCAACATAAACTAGATGGACTTACAAGACCCTTTATATTCATGATTGATCAAGAAGTATGTGTCATCGACGCAAAGTTGTTTGTTGAATTATTATTCTTTACCTCTTAAAAGTATTTCGATTACTAATTAGAAGTCAATCTCTATGTTGTTGATAATGGTGAAATCAAACTTACATGTAAGATTGAGATCCCTAAGATCTAACAAGAGACTAATCACTTTACCTATTGGTTAAAAGATATTGCTAGTTAAAGATTAAGTTAGATGACTTTCACAATTTCAATGTTTGAAGTATGCCAATGTGTATTTAGAAGAGAAAAATTCCATGCCCATATATCCAATATTGTGTTCTACAATAGGAAAATTTGCATTGCTATCTTGGTAGCCATATAACTTAGACATGATAGATGACTTTCACAATTTCAATGTTTGAAGTATGCCAATGTGTATTTAGAAGAGAAAAATTCCATGCCCATTTATCCAATATTGTGTTCTACAATAGGAAAATTTGCACTGCTATCTTGGTAGCCATATAACTTAGACATGATAGAAGACTACATATAAAGGTCTAATCAAAATTTGGAAATAGTGTGTGTATTTTATAAGTGCAAGGAGGGATTCTTTAATGGGACATAATTGTTTCTTTTTATAAGGCCTTTGAAGCTTTGGGAGTATTTTTGTTTGCAAGGAATAACCACTGGTCATTTAAAAAGGGTTGAAGCTTGGAAGATCATAAGAATTAAAATAATTAAAGCCCTCTAAAATCATCCATATCATGTTAGCTAAAAAAACTCTTTATTTTTATATTCCAAAATATGTGAAAGATTAGTAGCCTTCCAAAGTTTCTATTGATGATTTATGATAAGTCTAACATATCTAAGTTTCAGTGGTTATCAATTTTTTTTCCTCTATTGATGATTTATGATAAGTATAACATATCTAAGTTTCGGTGGTTATCTATTTTTTTTCCTCAAAATGAGGACCCATTTGCAGATATGAAAGAGTGGCTGGTTTTTTATTGGTCATATGGCAGTAAAGAAAAATATTCAAATTGAGTGTGAAACAAAAATGAACCTAAACTAACACAAAATAAATTGAAATACAACTTCCAAGTCTCCTTATTTTCTAGCAAAATAAATTGTAATTTCTATTTTAGCATAATGAAATGTACATTTCTTAGGTGCCATAACACTATTATAAGTTCACATACTTAAGCTTGAATGACCCAAAACAACATAAAAGTGACCCCCCATCAGTGTATCAACTGTTAATACTACATACAAGTTTGAAATCGGATCCTTGCAAAACCATATTATCAATATATATAAAAACATAATTACATAGTCTGTAACGTCCCCACCGTTACACCAACAAAAGCGACATACAACAGGTAAATTTTTTTTTGGCGTTAGGAATTAAACATCACATTTAATAAAAACATCATTTGACAATCATCCGATATTAATGAAACAATATTAACACATTATCAATCATTCAAGTCATAAAGCCGACACAACATTGCAATGAATGACGATACGCATATCGACGCATTATCACAATAAACATCAGCCCAACCATTGGCTTCCTTAATTAATAAAGATGCATAACAACACGGATCATAAATCACTCAATTCATCTCATAAGGATAATCATCAGATAACATCAAGATAACATGGGATAACGGAACACTACTTAAGGATCATAAAGACAAACATAATAATGACATAAGATACTACCCGCCCAACCTACCTTGCAAGGTTAGGACCTCCAGGACACATAAACAACGCTAAAGCCCAGGTTCCAATTAATTTTAACCATTTAAGGTCTCAAGGATGATGACTATTTTGAGGAACAAGGAGGTGTCTACATCCCACTAACGCAATCAATCCAAGCAACTAGCTAAATCAATAGAGTCTACGATCATCGATCTCATCAATCCATCAATTCCAAACATCAATTAATCAAGGCACAAGGGTAGTCATTCGCATAACACATAAAATACCATATTAAATCCAAGGCACAAGCATTTATCAGTTATTCGAGGCGCAAGGCCCAGCCACAAAATGCAGTCATCCGTCATATTAAATTTTCATTACGCGCAAGAAGAATACAATCTATAACTATCATTTATTGCATAAAATCCATTTGCGCAAGTGACTCGAAGTACCTTGCTTAATCAATCCTTATAACCTAACCAAGCCTAAGTGTACAATGAAGCGATATATAGTTTTCAGGTCTCCTTTAAAATAATTAACTTAATGAAGTGATATATAAATGAATATGAGGGAAACCATTGACATTTATCAATAACACATTGGTATAGTAAAAATTAGTTTAATCCATTTCAACAACCTTTAAAATATTTATAAGGACAAGGGAAAAAATAAATTCATGTAATGCTATACAAATAGGATTAGAAAGTAATTGTCTTGAATAGTCAACTAGAGAGAGACCCAAGGGACATTGACGTACAAATACCTAGTATAAGTTCTTTCATTAACAAGTCGAAGATAAGGTAAGTGAGTAAACATCCTCCTGCTATACATAACATGGCGCAAGTAAACTGATGATTAATTAATTATCCATCCACATTAGTCTCAAGGCGCATCGAGAAAAATTTTTACACTATCCTTAAAGAAGAGCATAAAGCATCAATATGAGCAAAAGAATTAAAAGACTATGACCAAAGCATTAGTGAATATGACATCCAGGAGAGCATAGCAATACAACTTATTCACTTTTAATTTGGGTTATGTAGTACCTTTAAGAACAAGTAGGTTTTATCTAAGAAATCCATAATAGGCATTCCCCTTAATTAAACCTGCAGTATTTTAAAATTTAGACCCGACCCTTGTCTTAGATTACGAGATTGGATGTCCGAAAATATTATGTATGAAGTAATGCACACGAAACGCCTTCTCAAGGATCTTGAGTGCCAGTTAATACATAATCTTAATAATATAGTTATGTTACAAAGATACTTGTATTAAATCGAAACAAGGGTTGGATCCTTATCAAGGATCAATGAATGGTAGTTGGATATAACAAGCAAACCCTAAACTCATTTCTGTCACATTCTTAGTCAATAAAGAGTAAGTTCAGAAGTTACACCTCGCTCGGGAAAAAAAGCTGTAGGCATTCGCCACCAGGAGAGTTCTCACTTGAGATCAATTTATGAGTTTATTGTTTTTATATTACAACGAGGTGTTATAATAACACAAGGGTCAAAGCTTGAAGGTGACGAACAATCAGGAATATAAAGGAGGCTAACAACCCCATTAAGGGAAGTTATAATTCAATCCTTAAAGAAACTCACGCAAGGGCCTTCA
This sequence comes from Picea mariana, assembly GCA_032191745.1. NCBI lineage: Eukaryota > Viridiplantae > Streptophyta > Pinopsida > Pinales > Pinaceae > Picea > Picea mariana. The sequence continues at coordinate 8,061 of JASDQU010282777.1, forward strand.
ATCTTACGCCCATCAAGGTGAAATCACTTTTAACTAGACCAAAAAACGACTGTCTCGCAACAATAATTCTTAGTAATTTCCCACTCGGAAGCATGAAGGATAAATTCGAAGGTTCTGTCCTTAGAGCACATTCTTTTCCAATGGAGAGTGTCACAATTTAATAAAAAAGGGAGTATGCACTCATAATAGTGACGTAGAGCATAAATTTGCACCCATGAAATTGGATTTTCATTTGGAGAGTTAGAAGGATCTGCGCTTGACCTCTGACGACCAGATGTAAGGGCTGGGCAAAAACATAGGCTGATCTGAGCCCCTGGGGAGGCCCTGAAGAAGCTGGTGCAAAATTATTTACCCACCAATAAAATGGTAGAAGAAACATGACCTTAATTAATCCACCAACTGGACAAGGATAGAGATTTAAGAAACATCTAAACAATCATATCTTAACATTACACAATCCTGGGAAGTCTTAATCAAATACCAGTAGGGTTATTTTAAAACTGCCTGATGCAGCCCCCCTCCCCTTCGGGGGTTCTGTGACCTCCCGGTCTCTGGATTGTTCCAATAGTTGAGTCGTAACGACTCTTCAGGTTCCTGAATGAACCCAGAACAATTATACACATGCCCCTTTTCTTCATTTGGCACAGGTACTGTGACACCCGCATACTCTGTCTGTGCGTTCTAGCGCTCTTCAGTTTACGGGCGCTAGATCCTTTTCACTAGCCCCTTCTTCATATGTCCCTAGGCCATGCCCTTGTGCTAATGTGTGAATGCGGGCGCGGGCAAGAGTGGTTTCCAACCAACCCGCTTTTCGCCCCATAATCCTTCTCGTGCTGACACGTACGTCGTTACTAAAACAATGGTTGAAATTGCGGCCTTCTCAAGGAATATTATCGTTCGAGCATGTCCTAGCCCCGCAATCCCTTCTGTCCGTCGATCTCTGCTCCTTTGGTGCTGCCTGCGATCAACGACTTTTATCAATCTCCGTTCCGCCCCTCTTTCCTCTTTCACATGTGACCTTGGACGACGTCCTCACATGACCATGTGACTTCCTGCTAAATCTCACACACCTCCAATCCCTGCAATGCTACGGGACTGTCGATCTCCCGATCTCGACGATATCCTGGATTGACGGTTCAGACCTGCACCCTTTCAATCTATGAACCAAATATGCTCCTCCTAGATCAACGACTATGATCTCTTCGCAACTCCGGACTTCGGGTGGTTGAAATCTCAAACCCAACTCCTCCTGTATGTCAATCTCCCAGAGTTAACGATCTATAGACACATGTCCCGAAAATCAATGTCTCTTCTCCCCCTTGGGATGTTTGACCTTTCAATCCAGATTAACGATCCAACGACCCTCTCCTCGATCAGCGGTCGAGATATCCTCCGGGCCTCCGGACTTCTGAGATCTCAAATCTCAAATCCTTTTTCTTCTCCTCAACTACACAAAATCCTGCCATGTGTCCTCTTATATAGGATGGCCTAGGATTACTTCGGGTCTTTACTTGGAGTTAACAGATTTGCGCCACGTCTCCTCTCCTGGTCCGACGACTCAGATTCACTTCGGGTGATCTGATGACTCAGAGATACTTCGGCTCTCCATACTTCTGAGATCTCAAATATCAACTTGGAGACTTGATACAAACTTCCCGGAGCTCGCGATCTAACACCGCGTGTCCATATCCGCATCGACGACTCTCATCGTTCCGGGACTCCGGCCTTCGATGATTTCAAATCTCAAACAACCACAAGTCTCTAGAGTGAGTCCTTCCGGAGCTCATGATCTGGTGACACATGTCCAACCCCAGATCAATGACTATCATTCACCTCGGCTGTTCAGGCTTCGGCGATCCCAAATCTCAAACTGAAACTCCAGCGTAACTTTCCCTGGAGTTCGAGATCCGTTGACAAGTATCTCCTCACATATCAACGACTCACAACTCTTCGGCTTTCCGCACTTCGCATGTTTCAAGTCTCAAACTTCCATCTTCCTACAGATCTTTCGAGCTGTTGACACGTACCCTCTTGGCTTCAACGGTATAGATATGCTCCGACTCTCCGTGCTCTGGGAGTTTCAAGTCTCAAACTTGACTCTTTATGCGCTCGAGATATCTGACGACTCACGTTTGATCAATCAGACGACTGATATTCCACTTCGGTGTTTCGAGACTCCGGACTTCGGGAATCTCAAGTTTCAAGACACTCTCCCTTCTGAGCTTATAGTAACCAATGATTGTGATTTCTCCTGGCGATCCGACGCTTGGTCTTCACCTCCAGTGATCTGATGGCTCAAATCTATCCCACTGATCGGATGGTCGAAATTCTATTCTGGGTCTCCGGACTCCGGAAATCTCAAGTTTCAACCTCAATAGCGTCTCTCCTCTGTACGTGAAGTGATAAGGTTCACGCACTTCCTTCTGATCCGACGAATGTCGATATCACACGTTCAGATCTGATGACTGAGATCTAATTCTCCTACGCTCATTTCTCCTCTGCTTGGACGTAGATCTAACGGTCCAGGTTTTTCTTCACAACCGATCAGACAGTTGCTGTCGCTCCTCCCCCTGAGCTTCCACCTTCTCCTGACTTAGAATATTTTTTTAATGTTCGAAAGTTCTCACCCTTTGAACTTCTTCCCACAGACCCAACTCTTAGTCTCACTTCACTCTTGTAGTGTTATCCCTTCTTTGAGCTTTCAAAATTAAAATAAGTCCGACTCTTTTGCAACCTCTGCGTTATCCCTTCTGAGCTTGACCTCCTCGAAGGTTTCGATCCCCCACACACACCTTGCATTCTCAGGATTTCGTCAAACTCAAATCCGAAGGATTTCTTGAAAAATAAATACTTCTCGCCCTCCTGGCGTCCTTCTGCTCAATGCACTCCTTGTAGAGTTTCTCCTCACAAAGTATTCAATAACTCTGTTTCTCTCGAATACGACATGGAGTTCTTCTGTGCACACTTGCACTTGCTCAATGCCCACTTGGCAGAGTTTCAACAGAGTTCTTAGTAACTCTGTTTCTCTTTGCTTCTTTCGCACAGTCCCCCCTCTAAGGTATTCAGTAACCTTGAGGTTCCTCTTGAGCTTGTGATATCTCTGGTGCGCCATCCTGACACGTTCTTTTCTGACTCCTTAGAGTTCATATGCACACCTTGCACTGGATATAGAACCTATGATGTTCTGTTGTGCACTTCTTGCATAGCCTAAAGAATCCAGAACGATATTATGAGACTCAATGAAGATAAATTAAATCTATCTTCCTACTGTAAATAAATCTTATCATATATCTACAACATTCATTCATGAAACACATAAACCCCTGATATGTAGTAAAAAATGATTTTCTATTATCTCTGTGTGTCTATATAGATGTTTACAAAACTGGACTGTAACAGAGTCCCAGTTCTCTCAATCTCTCTCTCTTAGAACTATTCTAAGAACTCCTAATTCTCCTAAGACTCTCTATCATTCTCTACCTATTTGCCTTATGAAATATGATACAAGATCTCCTTACAAAATAGGGGCTCTGTGAGCTCGTCCTCTCTCACCTAACCTCATCTATTACATTGAAGTTTCATAAATATTTACCCAGACCAGAATACGATCTGGGCCTACTACAAGCAAACTTTTAAATGAAATCCAACCACTACCTATACAAAGGCATGGCCTAGCATTTACAACCTTACAACACAAAAATCCGTATAAGATTATTTCAAATTTAAAAAATGGGAGGTTTAATGCCTCTCCCTTTCTCCATTGCACGTTTTCATGCTGGGGCGTTTGCTGAGGTGGAGCGATGCTCCTATGTCATACTACCCTGCTAGGAAAAACATGAGCTCCTACTCATGAGCTCCTCTTCTCTAGTGTTGAAATCCACCTGGATCCCAAATTCTCTTGTGGAGTTGTCCTCTTGCTCCTCTCCAACTATGCTGTTGCTGTTGCTGCTTCTTTTTCCTCTTCTATTTCTTCCCTGCTGCTATGGCAGGCTCTCCTCTGCTTAGCTCCTCTTTGTTGACTGCTTCTGCTGACCTCAACATCAACTTCCTGATCTCTTCTATCACCCTATCCAACTGCTCCAGTGGCTGGCTCTATTAAGCCCTAATATTGGCTCATTACCCCTTAATTGGGGCATATTACATTAGTAATGTTATTTTATTTATGTCGGCTTTATTCCATTAGTTGTAATTATACCTCCTAGTCTCC
>JASDQU010282778.1:0-14606 GCA_032191745.1 Picea mariana
TTATTCCTTGATTATATCACTTAATTAATTAATTAATTAACCATTTTGCCTGTAAAAAGTGATTTATCCATCCTGATGGCTTCTCCGGCCACTGAAAGTCACTTCTCATCATCTTATCATGTAGTACTCTTCCTCCTGATTCCGATGAGCTATTACACTAAGATGTTTCTCCAAGTAATATGCCCATTATGACCTCCTTAGTGAATTTAATTAAGATATGACCCATAATAACTCAAAATTACGGAAATCGTCGGAATGCAATGAAACCAAAGCCCAGTTGTGCGGAATGGATCCTGATGATGAACAATACAAGTCGGGCCCAAATAAACCCCTCAATATCTCCCGAACTCTCTGTCACCCCTATCTGGCTACTTGGGCAGGCATAACACTCTGAAATGTTGTAATGTTATAATGTCCCAAAATNCTCATCATCTTATCCTGTAGTACTCTTCCTCCTGATTCCGATGAGCTATTACACTAAGATGTTTCTCCAAGTAATATGCCCATTATGACCTCCTTAGTGAATTTAATTAAGATATGACCCATAATAACTCAAAATTACGGAAATCGTCGGAATGCAATGAAACCAAAGCCCAGCTGTGCGGAATGGATCCTGATGATGAACAATACAAGTCGGGCCCAAATAAACCCCTCAATATCTCCCGAACTCTCTGTCACCCCTATCTGGCTACTTGGGCAGGCATAACACTCTGAAATGTTGTAATGTTATAATGTCCCAAAATGGGGACATTACAATGAACACACCCATGGAAACAAAGTTGAAACTCTTGGTTGATCCTTCGTCAGAATTGGTTGATGCTACTCTATATAGACAGATTATTGGTTCGTTGATGTATATGACAAATACCAGGCCAGATATATGCTTTGTTGTGAACACCTTGAGTCAGTATCTGGTAGAGCCCAGACGTGTTCACATTGTAGCTGCAAAGCATGTGATGAGATACATTAAGGGTACATTGGATTATGGTCTCTGTTATACTGGAGATCATGACTTCAGACTATATGGTTATACTGATTCAGATTGAATTGGAAGTGTTTCTAGTAGAAAGAGCACTTCAAGATGTTGTTTCAGTTTGGGGTTAGCCATGACTTCATGGCAAAGCAGGAAGCAATCCAGTATTTCTCTCAGCACGGTAGAAGCAGAATACATTGCAGTATGTTCCGCCAGTTGTGAAGCCATATAGCTTCGGAAGTTGCTGACAGATCTATTCGATTTGGAGATGGAAGCCACCGTGATTCTATGTGATAACCAAAGTTGTATAAAGATGATGGAGAACCCACTGTTCCATGATAAGTCGAAGCACATAGAGATCTGGCATCACTACATTCGTGATATGGTGTAGAGGGGAGTTGTAAAGCTCCAATATGTTGGCATAGATGAGCAGGTTGCAGATGTGTTGACCAAGCCTCTGTCTCATGTGAAGTTAGAGTACTTCCGAGACAAGCTTGGTGTTGTCCGAAAGGACCTCCCTCGAAAGGGGGAGTGATGTTGATGATACTATGGTATCCTGACCAATAGCGGGCAGCTCCGTTAGGATTTTATATCCTATGGGATTGATCATCCCTGGGTAGATCATGAAGGTCCGGTAAGGACGGCTTGTCAGAGTACCTATGCATGTATATGCCAGCTATGGTTAGTAGTGGTAGCTCCGTTAGGATTTTATATCCTAGGGAATCTTTCGATTCCTGCACAGATCCTGAAGGTTCGGTAAAGACAGTATGTCAGAGTACCACGTAGTAGCTCTGTTAGGATTTTTATATCCTAGGGAATCTTATGATTCCTGGGCAAATCCCGAAGGTCCGGTAAGGACGGTATGTCAGAGTACCACAAAATGTTGTTGTTGCACCTGCCTCATTCTGTTGCCACATGATGATGATGTTGTTGTCTCAGCCTCGTGCTGATGATGTTGTTGTCTCAGCCTCGTGCTGATGATGTTGTTGTCTCAGCCTCGTGCTGATGATGTTGTTCCAGCCTCGTGTTGTTGATGATGTTGTATCAGCTTCATGTTGTCAATGTTGGTGTACCAGCTTGTTCAGTTGCCATCGGAAGTGCCTTTGCCTCCATCCATTTTGTGACATAGTTTGTACAGACAAAGAGGTAGGAGTGTCGACGAGACGGGGGATTTATTGGTCCCACAAAATCAATGGCCCATTTGTCAAAAGGTTCTAACACCATCTATGGTTGTAGTGGCATTTCATTTGCTTGTATGGGTCTACCCATGCGTTGGCAGTCGTCGCACCTCTTCACATATTCTTTGGTGTCTCTGAAAAGTGTGGGCCAATAATACCCTTGGTGGAGTATCTTGTACCCGGTCCTTTTGTCTGCAAAGTGGCCCCCACATGGCCCATCATGACAGACTTTTAGTATTTCATGGACTTCGTCCTCTCGTACAAACCTTTTGATAATCAAATCAGGCCCAGTGTAGAAGTGGCAGCAATCAATCCATGAGAACCTTTCACTTTTCCTGACTATACTTTGTCGTTCCTTAGGGGTCAGATAATGCGGAAGTTTGCCTGCAACTAAAAAGTTAGCAATATCTGCAAACCAAGGTGTGTTAGTAGATACTGCAAAGAGGAGATTGTATGGAAAACAATATTCTACTGGAGGTTCATTCTCATTAGATGTTATTCTAGAAAGGAAGTCAACCACTACATTATCTTTTCCTAGTTTGTCTAAAATGGTAATATCAAATTCTTGCAATAAAAGCAACCATCTACTGACCCTGCCATTTGTGATTGGTTTGTTCATCAAATATTTAACAGCAACATGTTTAGTATGCAAGATTATAGGATATCCAATGATGTAGTGTCTAAACTTCTTTATTGCATGAATAACAGCAAGAAACTCTTTCTCGGCTACCGTATAGTTCAATTCAGCAGGTGAGAGATTCTTACTAACATAGTATATTGCATACGGGTCTTTTCCTTCGAGTTGTCCAAGGACGGCTCCAATAGCGGTGTCGGTTGCATCTGTGGAAATGTGGAACGGGAGGGTCCAATCAGGCCCTCTTAGAACAGGAGCTTCGGATACTTTGACTTTCAATTCATCAAGCGATGCTCGCATGTCTTTGTCCATACAAACTCAATATCCTTGCCAAGTAAAGCAAATAATGGACAAGCAATACGTGAAAAGTTTTAAATGAATCTACGGTAATAACCAGCATATCCTATAAAGACTCATACCTGCTTCTGCGAAGCTGGAGTTGGAAAATTCAGTTTTACCTTTATTTTTTCTAGATCGACTTGAATACTTTTTTCTGAGATGCGATGTCCCAGTACAATACCATCAGTTGCCATCATAAAACACTTTTTATTACTAAGGGAAACATTTGACTCCTTGCACCTGATTAACGTCTTTTCCAGATTGGCTAATGCCTCATCAAATCCATCCCCATATGTTGTGAAATCATCCATATATATTACTACGCAGTCGTGAATGAGATCCGAGAATATGCCTATGACGACTTGTTGAAAAGTGGCTAGTGCATTGCATAACCCGAATGGGAGAACACGGTAGGCAAATGTTCCCCAAGGACAGGTGAACGTTGTTTACTCTTGGTCTTCAGGGGCAACTTCGATCTAGTTGTATCCACTGAAACTGTCGAGGAAAGAAAAATACTTCTTTCCTGCTAGCGTGTCCAAGACTCAGTCGATAAACAATAATGGGAAATGATCTTTGTGTTGATTTATTCAATTCTCGATAATCTACACAAATTCTCCATTTACCGTTTTTCTTCGGTACCATGACAAGAGGGGAGACCCACTGGCTATCAGAAATGGGATAGATGAAGTTAGTTGTAAGCAATTTTTATAGCTCTTCTTTGACTATGTCTTTCATTGTTGGGTTCATCTGGCACTGAGGTTGACAAATAGGTATGGCTCCTTAATATATATATATGATGTGTACACAAGTCAGGATGGTTCGCCTTCATGTTAGAGTAATCCCAGGCAAAGGCATCACTATGCTTTTGCAGCACTTGAACCATTCGTTCTTTTTGTTGCTTGGTTAGTCCCTAGTTGATTTTCAAGGTTTCTATAAGAGATCCTAATTTCTATGGTTTCTATAAGAGATCCTTGGTCTTTTTCTTGTACAGGTTCGTGTTCAATGGGTGAAATGCTTGTTGAGGCTAAGGAAAGTTGAGTTTTTGGTTTCATAATATGCTCCAGAAGAAGAGGAGGAGGCTATAAAATCATTGATTTCGTCATCCTCTGTTTTATCTCTTATGGCTAGGTATTGATCTATGGATAAGACCTCATGGGCTTCCCCCTCTTCATCACTTTCTTCTCCATCAACCCAAAGTGGTGTTTCTAAGTCTATGTTGGGTTTGGCAGGAGGGTAGAGAGTTAATTGTTTAGTGGATGTCCCATGGGAAATAGTCATGTTGTCTGAACGAAAACCGATGAAGGCATTGACGGTGGCCAACCATGGTCGTCCCAAGATTAGAGGATACCCGCCCACAGAGGTTTTAGGTTGTAGGACCATGAAGTCAGCGAGATATTCCCATGAATCCACAGAGATCACTACATCTTCTAGAATTTCCTCTGGTTTAATGGTTGACCTATTAGCGAGTTGAAGTACAGTGGGGGTTCCCCTAAGGCCTGTATGTCCTAAGGTTTGCATGGTCTCGCTTGTCATAACATTAATGGTGGCCCCCAGGTCGATTAACATGTTACTAATAAGTGTATTGTTAATTTGCACATTAACAACTGGACTTCCAGGGTCAGAGTATTTAGTGCGAGAACTCCCCCCATCATGAAGTCTAATAGTTTTCCCATGACATGAACAGTTTGGGGATCCTTTCGTTTCCTTCTGGGCTTCCTCAAACAAAGTTCTCGTACCTCTTTTGAATAAATAGGTATGTCCTTAATTGCTTGAAATAGTGGTATTTTGACACACATTTTTGAGTTCTCCTAAGAAATCAAACTCAGCTTGTATAGAAGGTATGTCTTGATTTATCCTTTCAGGATAGGGTGGGTCTTATAGTGCAGGGTGGGAATTTTCAGTTTTTGAAGGTTCATGAGATTGTTTTTGTTCCGATTTTTCACTTGGGACCTTCTCATTTAGGTCTTCGATGTTAATGCAAGGTTGGTCCATGGTTAGAGTCTTCCAAGATCAAAGGTGAATACCGTTACAATCTAGGGAAGAGATGGATTAAGTAAGGTAGGTCGCAAGTCCAACAACTTGCATTGGTTGGGCTAGCCTCCCGTTATTTGGTTTAGGTATGGGATGTCCAAGTAGTTGTGGTCGAGGAAGGGTGGATGTAGATGCCTGCATCTGAGGTGGGGGAAGAAGTTGGATGGGTGGTTGTGTCATAAGTTGTTGGGGTCCTCCCATGGTGGGATTTCGCCATCCTTGTTGCCATAACTAATTGGGAGAAGGAGCTACCCATTGTTGAGTTGGCATACCCCACGGTTGAGAAGCATATTACATTGAAGGGTTAGTCCAATATGAATTGAAATATTGAGATTGATCTCGGATCATACCTTGAGGTTTAGGCTGCCAGGGTCGCTTTTTAGAGACGTAGCACAATTGTTCTGGTTCCTCAGCTTTTTGATAAATGGCCTTTCGTCCGGGCAAGGATGGACAGTTATGTGTAGCATGGTCCTCGCTGCATATTCCACAGACCTCAATCTGATCCAACGGACATTCTCTCTTTGGATGCTTTTTTCTACACTTCGGGCAAAAGACAGCCAATGCTTGCTCTATTTCTTCCTGCTTCTTCTTTGTCTATAGTGTATCTAGTTGGGAGCTCAGGGAACTAGGTATATCGGTCTTAAAATCCTTTAACATGTTCCTGATTCCTTCCCTCGTTACTCCACTTCTAGCAGTCTTTCCTGGTCTTTCCAATATATCTCTTGGCCCTTTGTTTGTTTTAGATGTGCCCTGGAATACTTACAACAAAGTTCAAAGATAATATCATATTCTAGCTGAGAGACGTCTCCTCCGCCCATAAGGTTGAGGAGTTCTATACAATCATCTCAGATTCCTCTTAAAAATAATACACATCGCTTTTCAGGAGCCAAGTCTCCTTGCTTTGCCTTTGTAGGTTATAGGTGAATCGCTCGATGTAGTCTTCCATGCTCTCGTCTTCATGCTGCATCATCTTGAAAACTTCTTCTCTACTTTCCTTGTCTTTACAGTAGTCCTAGTATTTGTCCAGAAATTTCTTTGTCATTTGGTCCCATGAGCGGATGCTATCCTTTCCAAGGACCGTGAACCATCGTAGCACAACGCTCTTAAGTGTGGCAGGAAAGAGCTTCAATTTATGTGCATCTGTCGCATAGTCATAGCTTCTACAGAGTACATCAAACTCAAAGAGGAAGGTATCAAGATCCTCTTTAGACAACCCATGAAAGTTTGACAAGGCGGAATGAGGGATGTTCTTCATCTTGGTATCTTCATCTGTTTCTCTGATTGGGAATCCGAAAGTCGTGGTTTCCTCTTTGAACAATCACGTGTGCCATTTCTTTCTGAGGGTTGTCCTCTACTTCGAAAGGTGCCTCAGGAAAAAGGAACTCTTATGAATGATATTGCACATTGATCTGCTCCTCTGACAATGGAATCTTGGTGTGTAGAGATCCTTGCACAGTCTTTGATACCCGAAAAGATGCTTCAAGCTGCTTTTTGGCAAGTGAACTTGTTGTTGGTGATAAGTAATTTGGTTAATGATGCTCCTTCCCCTCTTGCGATTGACCTACACTGTTAGCTTTTCAGGGATTTTTGGAAGAGCTAATAAATCTACCCTATTGAACTCTAGATTTGGGCATAGAAAAGATTAGAAAATCATCCTACAAATTACTGAAGAGAAATCACAACATCTATTCTAATAAAATGAAGAAAAATCCACACAACTAAGCAACACTACTTTCTTTTGACAGTTCCACGACAACGGCGCAAAAAATGATGGACTTTTCAATCACTATCTAATTAACTTAGCGAGCAAATGAAGAGTTGTACATTTAATTATCAATTTGGGGCTCGTATGGAACTTGCAACCTGTCGTGCACAATCTATGCAAGAAGAGTGTTGTTTTAACTATGGCGTTGTAGCACTTTAATGTCACAATTCAAAAATTCACGATACTTAATTAAGTCACCAAACTACGCTATGGCCTAAGTTGCTCTTGCAGAAATTAAAGCACACTTGTAGAAATTGAAATCACACTTGCGAGAATTGAAATCTGTTGATGTTTTTGGTAGCTGTGGGAGGTATTCACCTCCAAGAGAACTTCTATAGATTGATATCATGAGAAGAGAAATCCCCATTCACTTGTGATGAGAGATACTTGTACATGTCAGCCCTATTGTGTAAAGATTAATTTATATTGAGTTATAAATTAATTTTTCTGTAACTTGTACAAGTCGGCCCTTGTGAAAATACACATCCCCTCATTACATTGGACATATATATATAAGGTCAAGCCTCTCTCATTTATTATACACAACTCGCCCTCCTAACACATCTGAGGCAACCGCAGGGAATACACATCTAAGGCAGCCGCAGGGAATACTAATCTGAGGCAGCCGCAGGGAATACTAGTCTGAGGCAGCATAATTCGGCCTGATCTGAGGCATTTCTGTAACAGCATCTATCTCTATATTTGGGTGAACACTACCCAACTGTCCTTTTAACATTGCATCAGTCTGCTCTGTCCCTCCCAAAAATTCTTCCAATCCAATACTAAGAATAAAAAACAACCAATGGTATGCATGCTTCTAGATGGAATCATATCTGCAACCAAATGGTGTCTAGTGTGTACCTAACCTAATATATGAATGGTGCGTCAGCAAAGAACCGGTCCCACATTAGTAATGAGTGTGAACTAATATATAGAAAAGATAATCGCACTCAATTTACATAGATATGTAATATGTATATAACACAGATGATATAATTATTTCCTATTGTTAAATTTTGAGGTTACTTGGAGTTGCATTCTTATTTCTTTGGGGCAATTGTGCAACACATCCTCATTATCATACTTTGGAGACATTCTACTCCTCTATACTTGCTGTATTCAGAGTTTATTGTGCTACCTATGATACTTGGATTTATACCAATGTCCCTCTACTAGAGGGGATCACACATAAGAAAGAAAATAGGCTTCTAAGACCACTTGATGGGCTCTTGCTTCTGTTAGTATGACCACATTCTTCTCTATCAGATCCAACATTTAAGTGTTGTCTTCTACTTATGCTTCCACATCCTTAATTGCACCAATCATTATTAAAATCAAACCATAGTTAACTAACATCACATCTAAGTAAATACCTTATTCCACAAGTGTGCCAATACCTAGTGTGGATCAATACCTTTTACATGAAAGAAAATACTTTGATACATAGGCATAAGGAAAACAATGTAAGTTATTCAAATATAGCACAACAAGATAAGGAAGTATTTGCAAAATATTACATAAATTCATACCAATAATCTATTTGCTTTATAAGCTAACTGTAAAAAGGAAAAGGTAAACATACCACGGTTGTTGGAGGAAGCCAGTAAAAGGTGATGGTGCTTGTGCTTCCATAGCACCCAAGGTGTCACCATGATATGATCCCCTAAGAGCAAGAACCTGAAAGACAGCCAACAAGTATAACTCACATACGAGCATTTTAAACAATTTTCACAAAAAAGTAGAGATAATAAGGCGATTTTTACAAGCATAACCTTGTAGATATTTAAAAGACATCAGAAAAGACATTTTTTACAAATTTTACTTGAAAATAGAATGAATCCAGCAATCCTAGTATCCTAGCTATGTCCATAAACTCGCTAGTAAACTTTGACCAACTAAAAAGATAATTTTAGTATATTAATATAATTTGGACAAGCTTCTGCATGAAAGAAAGTTAACATCTTTAAAAAAAAACTCAAAACCCGAAAACTAGTATACAAAGAAAGGGGGAATCAATGAACAATCATCTTAAGAAAGGAAACTAGTACTACTTTACACAAAGCAAATCTCATGGTTTGTTATCAAATTAACTAAGAAAGAGAACCTCACTCATGAGCAACAGACACAACAACGTAAATAAATGACAAGATCCATAAATAACATGGAACTAAAGGCATCAATGATCCAATTGATGATTCTTAGCACTAGATACAAATCTCATTGTGTGAGTTTTTTTAAAAGTATCTTTGAACCAAAAGCATTCCTTTTGTATTAGAATTTATCTTTAGTTCAAAAAATGCATAAGCAATATTAACTGCAAAAAATATAATCCAATCCATATGATGATCTAGAATATCAATAACACGTTTTAAAGATGAGGATAAAGAAACTACATCTAAATAGAAACAAAAAAAATTCAGCAATGTTAAAGATTATAAACTTATATACTAGCATTGGGCCCTTTGAGTCCATTCATTAAGCCAACATCGTTCGTAGCCAACTTTGACTAGAGCTACCCAACCTCCATTTTTACAATATACATACATTCCAAGGGGGAACTTCAAGGCCAGCTTTCAACATACACTCAAGAATTGATATTTGACAGAGTTAAATACTCCATACTCAGGTGGTCAAATAAAGTAGGCCTATGTTTCCTAACCTAATTCAGTAGCATGCTTTTATGACCCTGCTATTTTGGCCCAAATTTTGCATCTTGTTTTTTAACGTTTTGTTTATAGCCATACGAACCTAAAAAACTAAATCCAATAGCTGCTAAAAGGTGTCTTCAAGAATACTTTGAGATTGATTTTTTGCCAAGCTACAGTATAGATTTACTGTGGAACATAGTCATACAAGAAGGATTAAGTTTTAACTACATCATATTGCTGGCCCTGAGAGAAAAGGTGATTACATAGGACAATTTACAGAAGAGGAACTGGCATGGGACTAGCAGATGTCAATTGTGTAAGGAAGCTGAGGAGACTACTTTCCATATGCTTATTTCATGCTACTTTCCATTCTGTGCAAGTATGTTTGAGAATCTGGTTTGAAAATAGAGCAACAAAGACTTTCAGAGCTTTGCCTTTTATTATTGTTTGGGGCCTTTGGATTGCTCGGAACGGTAGCTTATTTGAGTATAAGCTTATTCCAGATCTGCAGTGTGCAGTACAAAGCATTAAGATTTTCAGATGTTTCAAGCAAACCAAATAGTCAAGGCCTGCTAGGAACATTGTGGTGGAACAAGTTTACAGATCTTGGGCATGGGCATATTTCAACAGGGCAGCTCAAGATAATCCCATGACTTGTGGGGCTGGTGGCATTATATATTTAAGGGAAGGACAGTCTGTAAAACTCAAAGCAGGGTTAGGAAGGGGGAACAACAATAAAGCTGAATTTATGGCCTTAAAGTTAATCATGTCTCTTTCTACAGAAAAGGGTGTGCAAAAACTCGAAATTTTTGGAGACTCCCCTCTTGTGATTAATTGGTCCATTGGATGAAGAGACAATATGCTTTGGATAATTTCATGTTGCGCCCTATATATGAGGAGATTCAACTTCTTGTTTCTCATTTCGATGCTATTTTTTTTCATCATATTTTCAGGGAAAGGAATTTTTTTTCTGATGGCTTGTCAAAGGCTGGTATTATGCTGGATGCTGGGGCCTGTCATCTCTGGGAGGAAGTGGATGGTCAGCTGGCTGAATATGACCATGCTCCCTTTTAATAATTCTGATCTGATTATTGTCTGTTAAAATTGATAGAGTGGGTACTATTTTTGGTATGTAATCTGTGAGAAGGATTCCAGCCTGATGTATGGATTGCCCAGGATGTATAGCTAATGCTCGAACCAATAAGGAGATTTCGGCTCCATCAGTTTTATTTTCTAAAATTTCCATCCATCTTCAATCTCCACAGCCCCCAAAATGGAGGGCTAGTGTTGGGCTACCACTGAGGAATGAGAAGAGGGCTTCGACTGGTTACCAAACATAGAAGACGAGGTTTGAAGGTCCTTTGGAAAAGGCACATCTTAGCTAGGAACTGGGTTAGGGGTAGGAGGCAGGACTGAGGTGGAAGGGTGATCAGGCTTGGGAGCCGTAGACTACTTTGTTGAGTTTTCAATGAGCTATGGCTCTTGTATCCTCTTTAAATTTTCTGTTTAACTATTATTTGAACCATAACTACTGCAGCAAACCAAGATCACAAGAAGAATAACCATGCACAAGAACACAAGAAGTATCCTAGGAAACCCTTCTCATCAAGGGAAGAAAACCCAGCCAATCCTTTGCTATATTCCTCAAGAGAAAGACCTCCCACACCATCACCAAACCTAGCACACAAGAGGGTGCTGTAATTCTCATAATTTCAGACCACAACTTTTGAAATCATGAGATGACACAATGATAAGTGTGTTTCCTCAATGGGGATTCACCTTTATTTATATAAGACTTGTCACATCAAATGATGTGTCTTTTGGCACAATAGGGCCGACCTCAATAACTCAAAATATAATTAATAATTGCCATATTAATTATCTTTTACATTAAGGTGGGGCCGACCTGTACCCTTTACATTACAAATAGAGTTACAAGTAAGTTTGACTCTTGAACAATATAGCAAGGGATCTCATACACCCACTAGTGCTCAGCCACTAGGGGCACATCCATAGGGATGTCCATATCTCTATCTCACTGCGTCTCACAGGAGAACCACACTCACTAGTTCTCAGCCACTAGAATCACATTCACCTGTGCTCATCCACAGGCACGTCCACTCAACAGATCTTCTTTCCCACTGCATNATCATCTCAACTCTCTGCTCAGAGGAGGCTAATACATCGTCTTCATCTCTGTCTCATGACGATGCACCCAGCTCTATGGGTATTCACACATTCACCTTGTGCTCAACGACAGGCACATCCAACTCAGTAGATCTCCTTTCTCAATGCGTTACACAGGAGAATCATCTGGAGTTCTTCTCAACTCTCTGTAAGGAGGAGGCCATCACTACGTTCTAGCTCTGTCTCAGATAGGAACCACACACCGGTCTCAGGGGCTCTCTCTCAGGTCTATGTCCTAGAAGACATCTCACGAAACTGTAATCATCAACATACTTAGGTTGTTCCAGTTTTGGTTCGTAGTGGGGGGAGTCATTGGTGAGATGATCTTGTTCTTGGCAAGCAAAGCAAGCATTGGGGAGATTCAAGTAGCGGACTTTCTGCTAGCGTAACCCATCAATAGTGAAAAACGAGATGAACAATGGAAGCTTACACTTCACATCAACCTCAACACAAACTCTTGGGTTGGCACAAAAGGAGTTATGGAAACCATGTAGAATCAAAACCTCACCAAACCATTGGGCAATCATATTCACAAAAGGGTAAAGATCTGAATGGATCCCTAGGAACTCAATCCAAAAGGGTCGGTGTGCTTGGGAACAATCATCAGGGTTGAAATCAAAACGCCAACACTGAACATATGCCAATGAACCAACATTGTTCCAAGTGCCATGCTGAATGACATTTCACGCAATATGAGTAAGCAAAGGTACTTAAACCCCAGGCCCCAATATGTGTTCAAGAAAATCCCTTAAATCTCCCAATTCAATATCACCCCTTTTTTGGAAGCATCTTCAATGAGCATCCAATGTAAAAAAGAACAAAATGGCCACCCTGTGCTCTAGATTTTGACCACCCTGTTATCGCTCAATTTGTACTTATTCCGAAGGAAAAGGTTAAGGGAAGGCAAATTGGCGTAACATGAGGTTATCCTATCACTGTAACCTCAACAAGATACCTCTTTCTATTTAGGGTTGATGGCCCAGGGAAGACATCCCCGGTGACCTGGGGGTTTGAGAAGGCAAAGGTTAAAGTGTCTATAAAAGTATCCCCTCTCACAAGTCACATTGATCAGAAAGTCCCAAGGTTTTAACCAATGAAGTAATGAAGTGTTTAGATGTACCTGCCCAGAACAAAGCAACAAGAAAACGATATCTTTTTGCAAATACAACTTGTTGTTAGTACTTCATAAAACCATGGACTTATAAATAAAAGCAATAGTTGATGTATGATGAAGCAAACAGAATTTTATAACAGCAATGTTTATAAGATGATAGCTTCAATATAAATGCCTTGAAAGAGCTTCGCAATGACCTAAAACAATCACTCATTAATAGCAAAGTACTAGCATTTGTCATAAGCTAATTAGGCAGTGTATAAATCAACTTTACAATTGCTTTTAGGTGATTTTAGTGCTGCAATAGATGGTTGTAGCTTACTTTTGTAACAGCAACAAGTAGGTTAGCAGATTAGTCTATTCTAGGGTTAGGAATAGTTAGTAGAGAGCTTAAGGTAAAAGTTTTGAGGGTGGCTTTCATCAATCACTCAATTGTAAGGCTTAGACCGGTGCTTTTAGGGTAAATGGAGTCTCTTTTAGCAGCGGCAATCTTGAAGGAAAAAATTGATAATAAGAGAGCTAGAGACAATAAGGTTAATGATTGAAGTGTTGGTAGCCCAAGGTTTCAATCATTAAACCTTAGGGGGGAAATGGCTATTAGGAATTAGGTAACCCTAGGCCCTAGTAATTACCTCCTTCTTTAACTCAAGGATGAAGTAGATGACGGCTAGATGAAGCAAAAGATGCTAGGGTGTTGCAATGGCAAGGGCCTTACCACAGCTTCAAGAAAATAGGGTTTCTAGCATAATCTAGTAGGTGAAAGTTATTAAGGCAAGAACAATAACATGTGCTTTAGCCTCCTAGGGTTTTAAGCTAGCAATTTCATAATCTTAGAATAAATGCAAGATAAATACACCATAACCACTCAAGGAAGAAGAATTGCAGAAAATTTACTTACATTCACCAAGAATCATCTAGCAATAGGCCTAGTTGAAGACTTCCACCAAGAAAAATGCTAAAACACACCCAAAATAGCCTCCTTCAAGAAGTGCGCGCTAAATTTCAGCCAAGAAACCCTAATTAGGGTGCAAATTTCAGACCTCACTTAAGTGTGAGTGAAAGATGATGAAAAATAAGAGTGATTTTTCCCTTATTAATATAGTTACAATGACCTTTAATTTATAAATTAGGTCAAAAAGGCCGACATGGCCAGTTTACATGTAATATCTAGTTTTTACATAAAAATGACAATTCAAACCCTAAATAAAGCAGAATAGGTGATGCCATGCCCCTTTAGGGTGACGTTAGGCCTCTCTGATGAAACGTTGGCCTCCAGGAGCAAAACGTTAGGCCTCTCAAGGCCTCTGGATCAAGCCGCACATGCCACTTGGCACATAACTGCCTCCAAAGTGTCCATCAAACACTGTTGACGTCAAGGGTCACAGAGGTGACGTCATGGGCCTTTCAAGGCCAACATCATAGTAGGAGGGCAAGGCTCCCTTGGGCCCATGCCTGCCAGGATGTCTCTGGTGGAACGTCCTCCTCTCTCTCTGGTGCAAGCCTCTGACCTGTCTTTACCCCTGGCTGGGGTCTCAACATCCATCTAGTGGGCTTTTAGCCCTATGGAGGTTTGAACTAATCATCTCCCCATGTGTACCTGTCCGTCGAGTGTGGCCCTGCAACAACAACAAGTACGCCCTCCATGGGGTCATAAGTCACAGGGATCATAGCAATGTCAATCACATCTAATAATCAAGTTATCTAAACATGTACATAAAACCCCTTTCCCAGACAAGT
>JASDQU010282780.1:371-12356 GCA_032191745.1 Picea mariana
AGCATCTCATACCCATTTCGTTTGGAAATACATCCTACATCTTTGTCCTTCTCCTCAACCACTCTTCCCTTGCTCTACATATAAGACGAAGGTTGGTGTGCAAAAACACCAATGTCTCCACTCTCGACTACTCAAGCCCACACCCTGACACATGTTTTGACACATTAGGGCACATTTTTTGACATGTTAGGACACATTTTCATATGTCGAGACACATCTACACACATTTTTTGAATTTTTTTGGTGCCTCGAGTGTTGGACACACTAGGACATGTGGGACTTGAGTATCCAACACGTGTAAAACATGCATTTGACACAGGACATGTACCACACGTGTTGAACACATAAGAACAATGTGTCCACAAATTCATGTGTCTAACACGGGGATTCAGGACACACATGCCCTATCCAATGTGTCATGTTTCTTAGGTTGCATAAAAGTATTTAATAGAAAGTTGCTACCTCCGAAGGGCCAATTCAGAAGTCACAACCTTATCACTAGCACAAGTCACATGGATCCACACTAACTTCAGATCCATGTCTTCATAGGAAATACAAGACACTTTGACAGACCATTGTTGCAGATTATAGAGTAGACACATACAACACAAATAACACTTCATTCCTTTCAATGGTCCATTAAAACGAATCTCTAAGATTTAGCAATTGGAATATGATTATCTTAGATCTATAGTTTTGAGTACTTGAATTATAACTTAGCAGTGAGAATCCGCATCCAACTCAATTCTGGTTCATTCTTATCATGCTAAAATGTGGCATAGTTAGTGTACTTCTATCATTTTAAAGGTACCAGAAAGCTATTGAAGCCTTAAAACTAACAATTGGTTCCTATTGTTAAAATATTTGATGTGCTCGTTTAACCATAGACAATATCACAATATTGTCACCCAACCATAGGCATGCAGCCACCCTCGAGCACCTTAACCTTTGACAGATAGAATGATTCCGAAAGCAGCACTAGAGCCAAGAGAGCGCACCTTTCTCCAAAGATAGTGCACCAGACAGATAATCCCAAGACCACAGATCAAAGACCAGTCACCATTGTAGTAGTTGCAACTCTCCTCCAGACTTGTGCACTACTTGTCTTGTATGAGATTGTGAGTGAGTGTGTCCAAATGAACTCAAGCGCCCTCTATTTATAGTGCTCTTTGTCACCTGTCTAGGTCGACTTCTCTTTCTAGAGGGTAATACTTAATATTATTTATTTTATTGAGCCGAATTGTCTTCTAGGGTTCTCACACATCCATTTAGGGTTCATGATGGACTGATACTCTTCGGTCATGCCATCTTGCCAAACCTGCTGACCTGTTGCTTCTCCATGACAAGAAGGCTCAGTATCAATGATGTGGCTCATAGCTGAAACATAGCTCTAAAATATCTGCGGTCTCTTGCTCTCTCGAAATGTACCAGGAGGAGTTGCATGTCCCTATGCCTCTTGCAGAGTTTGTCGAGCCCATGCAGGCCTCCTCTGGCCTACTGCAATGTCTCTGGGAACATCAACGAGAGCTACGGGATCAACTGGATAAACTGGATCAGTAATTGTCTCCCTCTGAACTGTTGAAGGGGGAGAAGGTATTGTCTCTTCTTTCTTCTCGCCATCAATTTCCATCTAAGATTCTCTGGATCTTCGAAAGGTTATCTCTTCCTCAAAGGTGACATCTCTGCTAACCTCAATTTGTCTCTGACCACGGATGTATATCTGATATGCCTTCGAAGATTCATTGTACCCCACAAATGTACCATTTCTGCCTAAAGGGTCTAGCTTGGTACTCTTTTCCTTGGGTACATGAATGTATACTGGACACCCAATTATCCTGAAGTGTCCAACCTCAAGCTTCACTCCGGTGAAAGCTTCTTTAGGAGTCATGTTCTTCAGAATCTTATGAGGACTCCTATTCTGAACGTACACAGTTGTCATGGATGCCTCTGCCCACAGAATCATAGGTAGATTCCGATCATGTATCATCGCTTTGGTTGCCTCAACAATGGATCTGTTCTTCCTCTCTGCAACCCCATTCTGTTGAGGGTTATAAGGAATGGTGTACTCCCTCTTGATCCCTGCCTCAATACAGAAATCACTGAAATCCCTAGAGGTGTACTCTCCTCCATTATCTGATCTCAGCACCTTGATCTTCCTCCTGGTCAGGTTCTCAACCTGAGCTCTAAACTCTTGAAATCTCGCAAGAACTCCATCCTTGGTCTTCAAGAAGTAAATCCACATCTTCCGAGAGTGATCATCGATGAAGAGCACATAGTACAAGTATCCGCTCAAGGAAGCAACAGACATAGGTCCACAAACATCTGTATGTATCAAGTCCAAGATCCCTTGGATCTACTGTCACTGCTCGAAAAGGACCCTTGGACATTCTTGCCAAGAGCACAACCTCTGCAAACGCCATCATGCTCAATATGTATCTCTGGAAGGCCTGTCACCATCTTCCCTAGAGCGGGAAGGGCTCTATAATGTAAAAGAGAAAGTCTCTTATGCCATAGATCGCTCAAGCTGATAGTATCATGTAACAAGGCCTGGACTGGTCGGACAGTCAATCTGTACAAACTGTTTTCTCGAACACCAATCACTCGGGCAGAATCCATGCGTGAGTTCTTGTGCCATGCAAGAACTTTTCCTTCAGAGAAAAAAACCTTGTAGCCTTTATCCTCTAAGGCAAAAACAGAGACAAGGTTCCTTTTCATCCTAGGTGTTAGCACTCTGTAAATTTGTTCGGCTCATAAACAAACGACAGAGGTAACCTACAAACCAACTTTAGAGCTGGGTACTAGCCTACTCAGCGCAAAGAGGGCTCTCTCGTGTCACTTGGTGTTTCTTTGGAAATCAATGGCTAGGTTTAGTTTGTTTTTTGGGGGGGGGTTTATAAATTTGTTGGCAAGGAAAGGGAGGGGCACTTAGGGTTATGGAGTCAAAATTCTGAAATTGAATGAAAACACTGACTGGCCAGTAGAACTCTTCAGAGGAGAAAGGCTAAGTGAGGCGATGAATCTGAGTTATAAATTGTAGTTTGCCGAGTGTAAGAAGAAAAAGAAAACAAGTAACTGCATCAAAGCATTTATGAAATGAATTATGAATTAGTTATGAAGAACTTAACACAGTTTAAATTGCTTAAGCCAAGAGCATCACAAGATGAATTCTGGGCTTTTAAACTATCCAATTTAAACAGAAGACAGTGCAAATGGAATTAAAGAACACAGGAAATACATACAAGGAGAGAAAACAAAACTCATATCACCACCATTAAAATCTTTTCATAGAGACTTCAAAAGCTTCTGCATGTGTATTCAATTCAGCCCCAGAAAATTACAACTTGGCTCATAACAACTAAAATGGTGCCCTTGCACTTCTGCCAACATTAATACATTCGGAACTTCTAACATTTATACAATTCAAGTTCCTTCAATTAGAAACCGATTACAATAGTTGAACTAGAACTTTTCAGCTTCTAAAACTGATTACAATAATTACAACTAACAGTTTCGGTATGGGAACCGATTACAATGATTAATCAAAAACATTTCATGAACCAACTGTTGATTCCTCTGACTCTTTACCTTCTTCCTTTTCCATTTGTCTTGTTTTGGTCCTCTGTCTGATCTACCATTTAGGTGACACCTGGGCATTATTTGTTGGCTCCTGGAAAACTGCACTTTGTTTTACCCAGCCGCACTATCTCCTTCAACTGCAAGTCAGAGGGGATATTGTAGTCCATCATTTCTTTGATTNAACATTTATACAATTCAAGTTCCTTCAATTAGAAACCGATTACAATAGTTGAACTAGAACTTTTCAGCTTCTAAAACTGATTACAATAATTACAACTAACAGTTTCGGTATGGGAACCGATTACAATGATTAATCAAAAACATTTCATGAACCAACTGTCGATTCCTCTGACTCTTTACCTTCTTCCTTTTCCATTTGTCTTGTTTTGGTCCTCTGTCTGATCTACCATTTAGGTGACACCTGGGCATTATTTGTTGGCTCCTGGAAAACTGCACTTTGTTTTACCCAACCGCACTATCTCCTTCAACTGCAAGTCAGAGGGGATATTGTAGTCCATCATTTCTTTGATTAGGATCTCTAGGTCAATGCAAGAGGCATACATCATAACTGGCAGTCCAATCTTCATTGTTTTGCACTAATTCAAGATCTCAAAATCTGTAATCAAATATTCAACCAGGGTTGCTCCTTTCAAGTTTTCCTCCGGGCTTTCACTTGGAGTGATCCATCCTGCATTGAGCGAGGCAAGAGTTGTATTCCTCTTGATCATACAATTTTCCTTTGCCATCCCAAAATGGTGGGAGGCTTTTGATGAACAACTCTTCAAACAGATCTTTGAATTCGTGTATACTTTGCTCCATATGTATGGCCTTGGATTGGATTGATTCTAGCAGGTTATGCTTGGCAGTGACCCTCCTAGCCCAGATGATCAAGGTAGTCCTATCTTTGACCCCAATGGTCTAAAGTTCTGCAGTGGGGATGGAATTTAGCAGGTTTATGGCATTTTGGGCCCACTCTGATGGTTTCTTTGCTAGGGTCTCATTTACAACAGTGCACCTCCTTTGGGATGAGATGGCCATGCTATCTTTGTCATTGATGAAGTTCAAGTACACCCTGAACTTATCAGCTTCAGCACTAATAGAATCCCAGATGATGTGTTTGGCTCCCTACAACAGTCCTTTGCCTCTCAACCATGTTTTCAGTGTGTCTACTCTTTCCTGCAAAGCTTGATTCTCCTTTTGAAACTGAGCCATCCTCTCATCTTTTGTTTTCATTTCTTGCTTCAATTTCTCTATATCTCCCTTTAGCCCTTTGATTTCTCCCACCTTCAGGCTAACTTGTGACATAGCCTGGACAAATCCTTCAATGCTTGGTCCAGCCTCTACAGTAGAAGGTACAGCTACAGCCATGTTTGGTAATTTTGTCTGCCCTTGTGACCAACTCACTTTTTCTTGCTCTAGGTGTAATACCTTGGCCTTGTAATTCAATGCCTCTTGTCGAAATGCCTCCTTCTCATGTTCTAGAGCAACCAGTTCTATTGTTTGTGGATGCTCTGTGGCAGACATTTTTAGTTTCTTCTTCAAGCTTTGAATCAGCTTATCTTTTTCTTCTAAGGAGGATTTCACTCCCTGAGGGCCTTCAGATTCTAGCCTCTTGACCTGAGTTTGCCAAGCCCTATTGGATGTTTTTGCTTGCCTCAATTGCCCTTCGAACTTAATGGCATAAGTTGACAGCTTTAAATTCTTCAGGCTTAGACCCAAGTAATCTGAATACAGCATATCACTAGTATTCCTGTGGAATTTCACTTTGTCTAGAGCACTGATGTTTTCATATTTTAGCTTGATCTCATATACTTTATCCTCATCTGCAACTGCTAAGTTTAATGTCTTCTTCTCTATATCTCTTACTGTGAACAGAGAAGATTTGTGCTGAGAAATATTTTCCACTTCAGGGATTAACTCCCTCATTTCACTCATAGTCAAATTTCCTTTCTCAGCATATTGTTTTGCCAAATCTTCTTTAGATTGGTAAGCTGCTCCAGAAGCCTTATCAAAGATGTGCTTTTTACTACTGAAAGTTCTTGAGCTGCCTTCACTTTGGAGCTTGCTTCCTTTTCCAACCTCTACAGTGTTGGTGCCACTCTCCTCCATATCCATATTCACCTGTTCTTTAGACTCGTCCTCCTCTAGATCCACTATCTGTGGGGATTGTGTGATCTTCATCTTCTTAGGGGCAGTCTGCTGACTACTGGTGCCCAGGGCCTCTGAACTGCTTCTTTCGCTGTAAACACTTACCTTGGGGACTTTAACTACCAGCTTCTGAGGAGTTTGTTGTGTTCGAGTCTGTTGCAGGTTTGCCTCCACTTGCTTTGTTTGCGCTGGTTGCAAGACTGCTTCCATATCAGCACAGACATCTAGATTTGTCAAATTGTCAAAACCCTCAACATGTTCATGCTCATAGGGGGCATGTTTGTTCATCAGTCTTCTCTTGGATATGATCTGATGTGGATCATATCTTCTCCCTATAGTTGTGCAAAACCAAACCCTTTGAGCTTTGCTTGGACCTGAGATAAGCATGATCTTGTCTTGACAATGAAAGGTCCAATGATGAAAGGAAATTTGAGGTTGGATGCCTTGTGTAATTTCAGGAAGTACTTTGTCTCTGATATGATTCTTTGCCTGATGAACTCAAGGGCAAAGCTTCTGGGTGTTAGAAAAATAGGTAAAAGATAGGGGGATTCATGACAACCATAAACCCATATCATTGTTGAATGCATGAACAACACCAAGTCCCCCACTCTGTTTTTGGGATTTGGCTGTAAATAACTCCTCATGTCATCGAGGACTCTTGGTAGGCTGGTGTTGAAAATCAGGCTGTAAACACTGGACATGACCTTGTTGATAAAAATGAGCAATGTGATCCTTTTACATTCAGTTGATATGAATGCTTCTTCAGGGAACTCTCTCTTGTTTGTTTCCAGGAAAATCTTCAGCAAGTATGTGTAATATCTAAAATGTGTTAGTGACTAAAAATTCACTAGCTGTCTGTGGATATTATCAGCTATGAATTTATCGAAGTTGATGCAGACTGACTGACTAGACTCTGACTGGAAAAAAGCCAACAGAAAACCTAACATGACCTCAACTACATACTTGTCATTATCTAGACCTGAAATCTGACTCAGTATGGAACAGACCCATTGGACTTCAATAACCATGACATTAACACTCAATGGCAGGGACAGACTTTCGAAAATATGCTCTGGTTTGACAATTGTTTGTAAGAATAGGTCTTTGACTTCTGAAGGACATTCCCTGTAAACCATAATCATCTTTTCTTCTTCGAACGGTTCAGACACTGCGGAGAAGGACTTTGGTATGCCAAGGGCGCCTCGAATTGACAGACTCTCTACCCTACACAGGACCTCGAACCCCCGTTTATTTAAGACAACTTTCTCTTCCTATGAATATTGCTCTTCGTACCAACCTATGAATTCAGGGAAAGGGAACGCGACCTCGACAGCGTAAGGGACTATAGTGGCCTAGACTACTTCAAGGAAGGGTATCTGCTTCCCTACATTATCGGACAGATTGGCTCTGGACATGGAGATGGGAGAAATGGTGATTTCGGTGTTGAACACATATGAATCTCTRTCAATTAGGGCTTCTTCGTTTGACACGGGGTCTTGCTCTRCTATAGACATAATGATAGGGTCCATGGTGGAGATGAAAAATWCCTGTAAATGAGCGGAAAAGGCGTGAGATTGGCGTATTGTTGAGCTTCAGTTCGAATGGAGTGGTCGCACCAACTTTCAACATTCCAGTATTTGAAAAAATAATAAAATAACGACAAGCGCCCCCTTTATATACTTTCCCGATTTCGGGGGCGAGAAGGAGTGGTTTGGGGCGACCCGCTTATCGCCCCGAAATGCACCCAGTGGCGTCACGTGGTCCCGACCCGAAACCACGGTTTACTTTTCAGTCCGCTTTTGGGAACTATCTTCCGCGCAAGTCCTCCCCCCAAAACAATCCCCGACCGTTGATATGTAGCGTCTATGATCTGCGACCTGTCAGGTCCCATCAACTCCGTGCTACCGCTAGTTTTAGCCTCCTCCCGCTAGACTTGGCCCTGTCCTCTAGTTTGCCACGCCTCCACATTAGTGTAGCGCCTCGCTAAGTCTTGAAAACTAGATTTCACAGAGAAATTGCTATGGTGATAATACCAGGTACATATAGTACCTCACTTAATTGAAGTGGTATGTCAGAATCTAGTTGGAAAGAAGAAGATCCAACTCCCTTCACAGTATATCTGGCATTATCACCAAGTACAACATGCAGACGAGACTCTTTCTCTACAAGATCTGTAAGATGTTCTTTATATCCAGTCATGTGTCTGGAAGCACCATTGTCAATCAACCAAATATCACTATCAGTAGGAACCGTACCTGAGAGTGTTGAAATGAAGAAGAATGCTTCATCTTTTATGCCTTCATCTCTCTGAGGTGGTTCTGAATCAACATCGGCAGTGGAGGCATGTTGTCTTCCTTTCTTCCTGGTAGGACAATTTCTCGCAATGTGTCCATACTTGTCACATTTGAAACATTGAATCTTTGATATGTCTTTTCTTTGTTCATGACCTGGAGCTGTTGAAGTTTTCTTGTCATTGAATGCTTTGCTGAAACTTCTTCTTTTTCTTCTTCCTTTCTTTGCATGAGAAGCAAGGGCTTGATTGTCATCATGATGGGAGTCTTGCACGCCTCTGGCTATAAGTTTGGTTTCCTCCTGAGTGCAGTCTGCCCATAGAGGATCAAACTAAGGTAAATCTGCTCTTCCACTGATACTTTGAATGAATGGTTCCCAATGGCTTGGAAGAGCATTGAGAGTAATCATGACAAGCTCTCTGTCTGTTATGGTTTCTCCAATGGCACCTCACTGATCTTTGATCTCTGAAATCTTCATGAAGAAGGTAGCAGTGGTGTCATCTTTTGTCATCTTGAGATTTTGAAGTTGGCGTTTCAATGCAAGAGCTTTGTTAGTGTTGTTGCTCTCAAACATCTTCTTCAACGCATCATACATTAGATAAGTTGTCTTCAAGGTAGAAATGTGAGGTAGTAGATGATCTCTTACTGAGTAGATGATTATCTTCTTAGCTTTGACATCATTTGTCTTCCATTCAGCCTTCTCTTCATCGGTTGCTATTGCTGGTAGAGTTCCTTCTATCAACTTCAATAGGGCACTCTCTTCTAGAGTGATGTGTAATCTTGACTTCCAGGAGCTGAAGTTGCTTGATCCATCAAGCCTATCTTCCACCAAAGTTTTGTTCCTCGTGGCTTGCAGATTCTTCACAAACCCTAACGGCTAGGCTAGAAACCCTAGTGTTTTTCAAGAGGAAGTCTCTAGGAGGTTCGTTGGACTTATGACTGCCAACAAGAAGCCCTGGAGAGTCAAAAGAACGTCAACAAGTTGCAAAAATTCCCCAACGACCTGCAGAAACCCTAGAAACCGAAATCTGTAGAAACCCTAGGGCCGAAAATCCAAACTTCTTCAATTTTCAATCTGAAAGTTGCAGGTGATGCGTTGGACTAGGTCATAACTGTCTCTGAAGAATTTAAGCCCAATGCTCGAGGGAAAGTGCAAAAACTAACTTGACAAGGAAAAGGGTAAGGGTCATTTTTGCAATTGCAGCAAGGTGATGGCTAGCTTGGAAAGGTGTTGGAGTAGCTTGTGCAATGGCTCTTTCAGGAACACTGCTCTGATACCATGTTGAATTTTTAATGCAAGCTCAAGCACATGTAGTTTCTTTTCAATTTAGCATGAACTTGAACCATAAACAATGCAGCAATACAATAGCTGCAATAAATCAAGATCACAAGAAGAATAACCATGCACAAGACATAAGAAGTTATCCTGGGAAAACCCTTCTCAACCAAGGGAAAAACCTAGAAACCCTTTACTATATTGCCAAGAGAAGAACCCTCTCCAGAAAATCCTAGTGCACACAAGAGGGTGCTCTATGACCAAGAAAGCTAGCGCATAGAAAAGTGCACACTAAATTTCAGCTCGCCAACTATGCTTTGTGAGAGAATGAGATATGATCCACAATGGGGATGTATCTCTCTAATCTATACATGACCTAACTCAATGAATAGACATGTCTATTGGCACAATAGGGCCGACTTGTACAACTCAATAATACAATTAGTCTTTTACATAATATTAATTGTCTTTACACAATAGTGCCGACTTGTACCCTTCACAATACAAATTAGGGTTTTACAATAGTCTTACTCTTTGACAATATAGCAAGGGGTCTCACACACATCCTCTAGTGCTCTACCACTAGGGACAAGTCCGCATGTGCTCAACCACAAGGGATGTTACTCTCGACAAATCAACTCAACTAAATCCATAGGAGTACAAACTGGAGAGCCATCTCAAGTCAACTCAACTAAGTTCATATGAGTACGACAAGAGACCATCTCAAGTCATCTCAAATCAGTCCGGAGGAGCACGACAAGAGACCAACACAAGTCATCTCAACTCAATCCAAAGGAGTACGACTCACCTATCACATAGGCATTCTCACAGATCATCTCAACTCAGTCCAAAGGAGAACGATCTGGAGAATGTCTCATGAAGCTGCAATCATCAACATATTGGTTGTACTGTACGGACTGTTCTAATACAGCCCAGCTACACGGAAATCAAGGTTGCCACAAAACTGGCCTTCTACAGATCCACACGTGCGGCTCAGCTGCATTGTACTGCTGTTGTACGGACTTGACTGTACGACCTCTTCTGCTAGACAGTGTTGCACTCTCTCCCTCATTGATCTTTGCTGCAAATCCCCTCGCCAATCTGGAAAATCAGATTGCTGATTTTTTCCTTCACCTCATTCATCGCTGAATGATCTCTATGAAAATGAATGTGTCTTTGTCTTTTGCCTTCATGTATTTTTATAGCATTGACCTAGGCTCATCAATGCTCAAGATCTAATCTTGAGATCAACGGTCCTTGTTTAATTAAGTCACTAAGTACATAAAGTACTTTTAATTAATTAAATGTCACTTTAATAAAAAAAGACACCACTTTAATTAAATAATTAAAGTGACTTCTATAAATAGCAAAAGATACTTTAATGATGATTTCCATAATTAGACACACTTATGGAAATACATGTTCGAAGCTACAAACGTTAACAATGCACTGGTGGAGGCCAGATACTCTAGCGCTCTAGCTAGGGTTTGATGCAGCTGCATTGTGTTAAATTTGGCAGCCTCGATGATCATTCTCCAATGAGAGGCCATATGGGCCACCCTGAGGCTAGCCAGGGAGATTTGGAGAATCAACTAGTCTTGTGAGGTATTGACAAAAGCCAGGGGGAACGTACAACCTCTGTGAGTCAAACCAAAAGTCGGGACGAACAAGATGCTATGTGAGTCTAATGCAAAAGCCAGGGGGAACGTACAACCTCTATGAGCATAGACAGACTAGTGCAAAAGTCAGGGGGAATGTACAACCTCTGTGAGCCTAGTCAAGCCTTGTGAGCCATGAGCAAAAGTCAAGGCATCTAGCAAAATTTAGGTTGAATATAAAATTCCTATGAGCTAGAAACAAACGATATTCCTAATATTGCAAATGATATAAATGTATTGATCTAGTGCATTGCCACGTGTAACATTATCCACCATGAAGAGAATTTTGAATTGCCTTGTAAAGTGTCGAGTTGTAACTAAATTCTCAAGTCTAGTTCTATTTCCGAACTAAAGTGTAATGTTGAGTTGTAACTGAAGTCTCAAGTCTAGTTCTATTTTTGAACTAAAATGTAATGTTGAGTTGTAACTGAAGTCTCAAGTCTACTTCTATTTTCGAACTAAAGTGTAATGTTGAGTTGTAACTGAAGTCTCAAGTCTAGTCCTATTTTCGAACTAAAGCATACCAATCTCAAGTCTAGTTCTATTTTCGAACTAAAGTGTAATGCTGAGTTGTAACTGAAAACTCGAGTCTAGTTCTATTTTTGAACTAAAGTGTAATGCTGAGTTGTAACTGAAAACTCAAGTCTAGTTCTATTTTCGAACTAAAGTATACCAGTGTCAAGTCTAGTTCTAAGTTCGATCTAAAGTATGAAGCTGAGTTATGATTAAAGCATGCAAACAGGTTACTATTTCGAGTCTCTCCTCTGCTCCTCTTCAGCCTATATAAGCAGAGGTCGAACTCTCTCTTCAACACAGTTTTGATATGCAGGTTAAGGGTGAAGCAATAGAGGAGCATATCAGTGATAAAGAGGCAACATACCAAAGAAGCATATCAGTGTTGTATATCAGCAATAGAGGTTGCATATCAGAGGCGTATATCAACAGCATATCAGTGTTGTATATCAACAATAGAAGCAACATATCAAAGGTATATTTCAGCAAGGTCTCTTAGGTCTTTGTCAGGTCAGAGTCATCT
>JASDQU010282783.1:0-13151 GCA_032191745.1 Picea mariana
AGGGTGCATAGAGTCGAGAATTCAAATACTTAAAAGTATTTGAGGGATTACCGCAAGGAGTGTGTGCAGGAGTCTTTTTGAAGACTCGAAATTGCAAAGAAAGCTCAGAAGGGGTAGCTTCGTTGAAGTGTTCAAAGGAGGACAAAGATTGAAATACTTCAAAGGAAGATGAGGGTCGAATTCATCTAGTGGAAGTTAAGTTCCAGTAGAAGAACCTTGGTTTATTTCACAGAAGTTGTCCAGGAGCAACGAGCAGTCGAAATTCTCGGTGGAGAATTCGCGAAGTCGCGAGGACCATGGGATCCCAGTTAAGCTGCAAGAGGGATAAGAATTGGATGAATCCACCCTTCGGGAGGTAAGAATCAACGTGGACCATGGATCGTGCTTCACACAGGTCATCAAATAATTTGGCATTTTAGGGATCCTAACAACAAGGAGTTGAGCACAGTGAAACAAAAAAATCCCAAAGTCTCAAGTTGCAACAGGAATTGGAGAGGAGTTTCGGGATTTCGGTACTTCGGGTGTCGGGAAATGGAGAAGGCAGTTCTTTGGGAGTGAAAGTCCCAAAAACTAGGAAGAGTGACAGGTGGCGTACTTGTCGCCAGGTGGAGTCAAATCTTGTTGACCGTTTCGGGGTTCGGAGGTCGAAGGACTGGGAGTCTTGCATCCGTATTCGTGAAAGCGTGAAGTTTGAAACCCCGATGAAGTGAGAAGCCTATTGGGAAGCCAACCTTTGCTGAGTTCATTGGAGTTTGGCAGTTCAGGTTTCGAAGGTTGTAGAGATAGAAACCCTCGACAACAGGGATCACGAAATCGTGAAACCTGATGTCCTGAAGCAGCCGAGAGTGTGATCCTATTTCAAGTCAGGAGATTTGGGTTGATGCTTCATGTTTGATTGTGGGGCACACTCATAAGGACCTATGGATACACTGTTGTGTGTGAAAGGTATTCCCTGAGGGGAAACCAAAGAGTCTATTAGACTCAAAGGGAAGATTTAGAGTGATCCTGTGCAGACCTCGACCCAAGGGTTTGGGGGTCTACACCATTTATGGACTCAAATTTGACTCACACACCCACTTTTTTCCATCATCAATTCATCATGTAAACCATAAACCTTATTTTTCTTTCAAACTACACAAATTGGTTAACGCAAGTTTTAAGTTTGCATCATCCTTTCTTCATTTTTATTTAAGGTTCTACATTAATGTATACAATGTATGTGTGTCATAGTTGTGATGAAAAATCCCTCTTTTTAATTCATTGTTTAATCAACACCATAAAAATATTCTCTTGCAGTACTAGATATGGGGAAATGTGTATTTTCAAACAAATTTTAAAAGGAACAAAGAACATACATTGTACTAGGACTAGACATGGGCAACAGTGACTTGTGAATGGGACCAACATTGAATTTTTTTCAAAATGTTTTTGTATGCACTGAAATTTCACATGGATAGACTATTTGCATGGCTTAACAATATGGGAGGGTTTCTAGAATCAAATTTGACTCACATACCAACTTTTTTCCATCATCAATTCATCATGTAAACCATAAACCCTATTTTCCTTTCAAAATACACAAATTGGTTGACACAAGTTTTAAGTTTGCATCAACCTTTCTTCATTTTTCTTTCAGGTTCTACATTAATGTATATACAATGTATGTGTGTCATATTTGTGATGAAAAATCTCTCTTTTTCGTTGATTTCTTAATCAACACCATAAAAATATGCCCTTGCAGTACTAGATGCGGGGACATGTGTACTGTCGAACAAATTTTAAAAGGAACAACGAACATAAATTGTACTAGGACTAGACATGGGAAACAGTGACCTATGAATGGGGGAAACGTTGAAATTTTTTCAAACTATTTTTGTATGCACTGAAATTTCACATGGATAGACTATTTGCATGCCTTAATGATATGGGAGGGTTTCTAGACTCAACTTTGACTCACACATCCACTTGTTCAAAGATTAAACTCCATCATCTCATATTGAAGCACTTACTAATGCAATGTAATAAAGTGGAATAATGTGACACTTTCCATTAATGTAATAAAGTTCTATCAAGAAGAATTGTAGGGTGATGTCTCTGAAGGACAGTTTCATGCAGGCAGCAATAATGAGGACAAATGGCCATGTCTATGGAAACTCTAAATGTAAACTAGCTTCTAGTTATGAGAAGAAATTATGATAATTTAGTATATTTGTTATAGGTTAGAATAAATGTTCTAGTAGATATGTTAATGATTCCTAATTTTGTATTTGTATTTGACTCAAGGTACTAGCTTGCAAAGTATCAAATTTTAATTTCAAGTTGATAAACCAAATATGAAATGAATCCTAATTAAAACCATCAAGTGTTGGAATTTTTCATTTAGTTGTAGTGTCATGTAGCTATCTTTTAAAACATAGAGAGAGTACTCTCTATAGAAGTAGAGTAATATGATATTGGATTCTCTTCTAAGTTGATGTTGATCTTTTTAACCTTCAAGAAATATTGATATATATGGTGGTGTGAAAAGAAGTACAATAGGTAGAGGAGATAATCAAGGATAATGTAGGACCCATCACTCATGCAAACATTTTCGTCTGCAAGAGAAAAAAATAAGGGAATTCGTCGGCATGAGACAAGGAAAGGATATCGTCACAAGAGCAATGAATGTAAATAATATTGCGACGAATTAGATATACTATCAATGAAAAAAGTTTGTCGATAGTATATCCAATTCGTCGCAAGAATCTTTACATGGGATAAACAAAGGAAATGGATGAGGCAGTTCCAAGTATAGCTAATTCATCGCAAGTATCTTGAAATGTACACATGGGATAAAAAAAGAAAATGGATGTGGTGGTTCCATCTAACAGAATATTGGTATGATATTATGTATTACTCTACCTCCAAAATTACCCAATTTAAAGCGCTATATGGTTATGAACCCATGTCACCGAAGAATTGGGTCATTAAAAATGCAAGTATAAACTATTATTAATCTCTTTTAAAAGAAAATTGACTACCAGAGGTTAACTCTCTCTCTTTCTCGTGGAGAAATACATAGTTAAAATAAGCAACCTTAATTCAATCAATGTTGCAATAAGGTCTAAATATGCATGAGTTGATATGCTTTTGGCTTCATGATTGAGAAATATACCTAGAATGATCAATAAATGTCATCATCATCATAAATTTCATCATTGTTACATTATGGACAAGACATGGGAAATAGTGACATGTGAATGGGTCTTAGAGGTCATGAATGTGTCTTTGAATGGTGTTACATGGTTTTCAAGGAGTGTAGGGATTATATGGTGAAATGTAGTGTAGTCTATAAGAACAATATCTATGCCAAACCTCAAAATGGATAGTACCATATCTTGTTCATAAGACAAATATTATTTGTATGTTTCCTTTGTGGTGGCACAAGCCCTCACACATGATGCATAACAATGAAATGTAACAATTTTAATATTAAATGATAGTGTTATGTCACATGCAAATTCTAGACTGAATTAGCTTGCAAATGAACTTTGACAATCCCTTATGGCCCAAGCATCATTTGATTGGTAGGATATTGATAGATTTAAAGACTCTTATCTCTGCAAGGAATGTTTCTTTGGTAGGATATTGGTAGCTTTAAATATTCTTATCTCTTATATCTTAGCACATGACAACCATCGGGGACAATTTGAAAAAAAACAAGAAAATTACCATTTTTAAAAGGTAAAATATGAGAAAACTGAGAACTAATATGCCTTACCTTCATACATAGAACATACATGTACCTTATAATCCATATTAATAGTTACACAACATTAATGTAAAACAACCTTAAAAATAGAAATTGTACATGTTCAAATAGGTTTCCACTAACACTCTTATAAACTAAACCCTTATGTAATTGTTAACATATAACCCCTAACATTTTTAACCCTCTTAAGATTATAAACCCTAATATAACCTCCCTATCCCCTACCATCTATAATATCAATAACCCATATCCCATTAACAAATAATAGAACCCTTGGTATCTATAAAGACATACAATCTCAAATCCTTACACCTTCTATTGCATCTAACTAAAATAACATTGATTCCTATACCCTTTGATCCATAATCATATAACCCATCTTATTCCTAACCCATATAAATCCCAACACAAATAACCACTTCCATAGTACATTATAACACATAATATAAGACATAACCACTACAAATCCTAATCCCTAAAAATTTATATAACACCTATAAAAGTTAATCCATAAACATTACAACCCTCAACCCACACCCCATAGTAGGTCATGACGGGATTAGTATTTATGTCTATGATTGATGATATATTAGGCTATAATCAAGTTTTGGTAGATGAATTAAGGGATTCCCTTAAGACACCTAACACCTAACTATTATAACTCAATCATACCTAAACCCTAATATAACCCATCACTTGTATAACCTTTATACCCTTATAATTCATAACCACTATCCTCTATAACTTAACCCATGTAACCCCTTACCTCCAACATGAATGAGTGATAATTCTTAACTCACATAACAAAATCATATTCTTGCAAACAACCCATACAATGGACTCATGTGTTGGTTGGAGCACTAGTCATTCAAGGCTCTTAAGCTCAACAATATTCAACAATATCTTGAGGCACCACTTATATTCCTTCCTCAACCATGGTCAGGATCCTATCATATATACTCAATGCACAAATCCTCCTAATGGAGTCCATATATTCCAACTCTAATGTTAAAAATCCCTTAGCTGATAGGGCTTGTGTTATGGTAATTTTCAGGTGTTGTTCATGGTGATCAATCCTAAGAAGTGATGTTTAAGGAATAAGGTCCAAGTTTTTTCCTCCCATCCTAACCATGGAATTTGAGATCAAGAAGGTCCAGTTAGGTATTAATACCCTTATTTCCACCTTAACCTACATGTTAAGCCCTCAAGATACATTTCTATTGTATAAAAGCTACTCATGGCACCTTCATATCTTGCTTTGGATTCTAGAGAACACCAACTACAACCTTGAGAACCATTCCTAATGGGGGGTTTGACACATTTTTATTTAGGGCATATGTTTTGGTTTAATAATGGTACTTGTATCCCTCAAATAGTCCAAAAATAACCTACAAGAGTCCTATGTTATGGCTCAAGGACTCGTCCAACACTATATCCTGAGATGTTGTGTGGGTTGTAGTTGTTGTTCATAGTGGTTAAGACTAAGAATGTTCACTTAGGGAACAAGTACTCCCTTGTTTCCCTCCCTTGACCTTGGTTAAACCTTAACATCCATTCTTGGTTCAAAACTAACTTATTCACGGTGCCCAAATTCCACTTTGAGGTGAATGATATGTTACATAGGTCATATGTGGTGCTTTGAGTACTTGTATATGGTTCTTGAGCTTGAGAAGAAAGGTTTAGGGTTGAATACTCTTGTTTCATTTCATCAAACATAGTCATGAACCTAAGACCCATCCATGATGCTCAAGAAGACCTCATAATGTCACCCATATTCAATTTGGATTCCAAAGACTCCCTAGAGAGGAATCGTGTCATGGTTTTTAGGTGTTGTCAATGGTGGTTCATGAGCTCGAGAAGGTTTAGTTAGGGCTTTAGGCCATTGTTTCCAAATTGCCATGTTTATGCCTCTACACCCATTTTCAATGTACAAAACCTAATCATGATGCCTATATCCCTCTTAAAGGCCAATTAATTTATGTTATATTGGTTTGAGGACTTGTTCAAGGCTCTTAATGACAACTTGTTCACCCATCCATGGTCTTGTGTGGTGACTTGAGGACTTTTTCATGGTGCTTGAGCTAGATATGATATGATTGGGTCTTGATTTGTTGTTTTCCTCCCTTGACCATACAGGTTAAGGGCTTGAGGCTTGTTTCCCTACCACAACCATTGTCAAGGCCATAAGACCGATATGTATATAGTATGCAAAACATATAAAAGGTTATATTCTAGGTGTTTTTCATGACACATGATCTTGAGAAGGTTCAATTATGGCTTAAGTCCTTTACTCGCCCCTTAACCATTTTTAGGTGTTAAGACCCATTTCTAGGGAGCAAAACCTACTCATGGAACCTATATCCTATAGCTTGGAGGCATTCAAGGAAGCCTTAAAAATGAGTGATGTGTTGGTTAAGGCCTCTCTACCCATCCTTACTGTAAAAAACCTCCTAATGGTGTCCTTATCCAACTCCGATGCTAAATACACCCTAGAGAGGAATTGTGTTTTGGTTTCTAGGTGTTGTTCATGATGAATGAGCCTAAGTGTCATTTAGGGCCCTCATATCCCTTAACATTGCTTAGACCTTAATACTAATTATTGGTTCATGTATGGGTTATTTTCCCATCTTTCCACCTAAGTTTCATCATTTTTATAGTGATAATTACTAAAATAAATTACCCCTTCATAAAAAAATCAAAGAGTAAATATCTATTCTTAATACAATTTAAAAAAAAAATGCTAAAATCCTTTAATAAAAATAATTAATACTACTTTTTTATATCTACTCTAATCAATATGCAAATGTAGAAATAATCTTCAATTCCACCCATATGCTTTGAGGCCGAGAGAGGGTTTGGTAAGGCAGATTTCTTAATTAAAGAGGGTTTTATTTAAGGCGGAAACATAATTCAATTTCCCCCATACGCTTTGAGGTCGTGAAAAGGTTTGGTAAGGCGGGAGTTATTAATTAATGCGGAAACATAATTCAAATAAGTTACCCTTCTTCTTGCAAACAATCCCATCAAAGATCGACCAGACCAAGTAAGGAGACTCTGGTACCTATCTCTCTGTGACCTATGCTACCCTTGCTTCTACCATATCCTTTTCTTAGTCAACTGAACCATTAACCTATGCCTTTCCTTCTCTTGCTTACTCTAATCGAGGGTCGGGCCATCCGAGACCAATCATACCGAGAAAGGAGGCGCGAGAGTGTCTAGGGCCACCCATACGCTTTGAGGAGACAGGATTTGGTAAGGAGGGATTTCATTAATGCCATATTGTCGAGGGAAAAGAGGCACGATAGGGACATTTGAGACAGAGGGAAAGGAGGGAAAGATTAGACTGAGAAAGGAGCCTCGAGACTATCGAGGGAAAGGAGGCATGAGACTGTGGAAAATAATGGTGAGTATAACCTTTGCACACTCAAATTTTGCATGTATTTGATAATTAATAAAAGGAATCCATGCTCAACCTAGGTTTTGGGCATATTTTTTCACCACTATTCCATCGCATCCAAGCCCTACTTCATCATTCCCTAAGTGGCAATGTGTTATCTCTTCATCACCCTAAGCCTGCATTCTTGCAATCGAGCAGGAAATCCCAGCTAAGTTTGATGACTCTCTAAAATGAAAATTTCAAGGCCATAATATCAAACCAAACTCTGCAATTGAGGGTCATGGAAGGAGATATGTCATGTGCCCTTAACGTGGAAATTTGTTCTTCTCCTATCTTCTCTTTCATGCAGTTTCAAGATCCATTCATATCTGTAACTTTCCTCTTTCAATTATGGATAATTTAACCAAAAGCATATTGTTATATTATTTTTTAGTTTTGGTCCATTTTCCTTTAGTTATGAACAAGTGATCACAAACCTAATGCTCTCATTGTTGTTATGTTCAACCTGAGCTTACCTACTTCATGTACCTTGAATATTTTTGCACGTATAATAGTCTCATGGCCTCGAAACCATCATTCTATTCACTGTGATATTCACCAACACTAAAGGGTTTGAATGGATATTATTTCATTTCATATTTATCATTATAAACTCAACCTCAAAATGATTTTTTTAATTTCCATTACTCATTATAAGTATGAGCATAGTTTGGCCTATATTAGCCATTACAAGTATGAGAAAAATTTGGCATATATGAAGCCTTTGAATTTCCAAACACTTGCGAGGTTTGAATCAAACACCATTTCACCTCCTTGCATTGGACTTAAAATATTAAAATCGCGTCATACTCAAGCATAAGCAATATATCATGGCTCGTTTGAATTTTTATTTTATTTCTTGTCTTCCCTTATAAATGATAGCATAAGCTTTAGTTTCGGGTTATGTTTCCCATGTATGTCATACATTGATGATTGTTGTGGTTGTGGGAATCATGCTTTATTAGTTCAAACCAAAACCCATATGAATTTGATCCCAAAACCCATATGAATTTGCTTCATTAAGAGTGTTTTACAATGAAAAACATTTTAATAGTCGTTCCTAATTTCACATGCTTACTATTAATCACTTACATAGAATTGGGCCTTTACTAGAACTTTTGCAAACACCATTTGCCTCATTTGTTAGCCAACATGTGTTCCCTCACTTTTTCACTCTTTCTATAACCAACTATAAAAGGATCATAAATCAATGCATTATATAGATTCACTATCTTTCTTCAATCATAATCCAATCAATTTATGATTGCTTGAATATGTTGGGTCTATAAGGTTGATTGTAAATTGCATTTGCATTTATATTTGGTTTTTTATATGAGTTTTTGGAGTTTTGGCTCCCATGACCCTGAAAGGGGGTATGAAAAAGGGCCATAGATGTATGAAGGGGTGGGAGAAGGAAAATAATAATGCTTTATTTTCATTTTAATGCAGAATTAGATTAATTTTCCAAATTATACCAAATAGGCCATTTGTACTTGGGTGACCCAAATATCAAACCAACTCTATTTCATTTTCCACCTAACTTGTAGCCTCACTTGAGTATATCCGAGATAAACCTTATTGTTCCACCCACTAATGATGGCTAGAACCCTAATATTACTCCATATTTCATTGGTAAAGATAGATGGGGAAACCCACACTTGGATATTTTTATCCCGAGAGACCCTACAATTGCACCCTTTGATTTGATTATACTAATTTGAAACCAACTTACCAAATATGTAGAGGTCCCCACTCTTGTAACAACTATTATTGATAAAGGAAACAATTGAAGAATATGCAAGTTCCATTTATTCCTCTTTAGGACCCCTAAAATGATCCTATAACATTCCATGTTATTATGAAATCCGATGATATCACTTCCATTGTTGATCATGTTGCTAGCTTACCCCACCACATCCATTTTTCCTTCACCACTCAATTGTTAAAATATGATACGAGGATGATGATTTACTTTGAGGATATGAGCTTAGAGGTATATGTCCCTATGAATATTTCTTTGAGTACCCATTTACCTTAAATAATTCTCGGTCATCCACAAGGTGAGGCCCTCGCGATCCTTATGAGTATTTAAGATGTGTATGGTGGTCTCTATAATCATAAAAGTTTACTATCTTAGAAATGATGACATTTGATTCAATGTTGTATAGGTGTACTAAGTGAACTATGACATTTGCATGGTATTTTTAAAATTTGGGTCATTTAGCCTCCATTTATCGGGATAATTAGCTCATACTTTTTGTCATTAGTAGTGCACACATAGTAATATATCAAGAAATTATTTATTTTCTTAAAACCTCTTGCTCCTTCCCATAGCTAGTTTTCATCAAAGTTGATATTCTTGCATTTCATTTTCCTCTTGCATGTTTTAAAGAGTCGAGTCAAAATTCCATCAGTTTCACAACCACTCCTTTGAGTAACAACATCCTAAAATCAAGCGCTAATTAAAATTTGTCTAGTAACTTTTCCATGGCTCTTCAACCCCATCGTAGATTAGGTGTAGAGATTTGGAATAGGATTGTGAGAATAACTTTCCAAATTTGCTAAACAAACATAAAGCCTTGAGTTAGAGAGTAAAATCCAAATGTTATATCACTGACTTTGGGAATCCCTTCTAACACAAGGGTCAATCACGAGTTTTCATTGGGGCTAACAAAGTAATCAACCCTGCTTTGTTGGTCTTGGTGTCGACTGTCGACTGTCCCCCCTCTTCTTTGGTATAGTAGGTGGCACCATAGAGACCATAATATTTTAGACTTCCTACACAAGGTGACAACACAGGGAAGGTGGTGTTGTACCTAGGATCGACGTTGGATAGACTCACTCGAACTCCTTGGAGGGTTGCCCACTGCTCGGTGAGGTAACTTGCACCAGGGTGTTAGTTTGTTAAGCAAGTTTTCAATGTAACTTTCCCACCCACTGAAACTCATCCCCTTCACGCATTGATCCTTCGATGTTGGATTCCATCATCAACTAGTGCTTCTTTGAGAGAAGGTTTGT
Organism: Picea mariana; assembly: GCA_032191745.1. Taxonomy (NCBI): domain Eukaryota; kingdom Viridiplantae; phylum Streptophyta; class Pinopsida; order Pinales; family Pinaceae; genus Picea; species Picea mariana. The sequence goes on from JASDQU010282783.1 coordinate 10,206, forward strand.
TTGCATGCTTGACTCCTAGATTAATTAGCATGTGTTGTTTTTTCTCCTTAGTTGGCATTAGGATTGAGTTTGTGTCTAATGGCATCAGTTCTGGGGTGATTCCTCATTTGATCAATACAAAATATGGATGACATTAAAATAAAAGGGAATTAAGAGGTAACAAATAGCTCATACCTAACTTATGTCTTATAATTCTCTGACATTGGTCTTTACACTTAGTGCAAAAAACACCAAATGGAATGTTTTACACCAGGTCGTGACCGACAAATCTCCATATAATACAAATGAGCAATGTGATTGGATAATTCAAAATATTATCATAAAACCACATCCCACATATGTGTACATACACCATAGATTCACAATCTTTCATGAAGAGGTCCGGGAGAAATTCCTCCATGCAAAATTTTCCACATCAGAATTGTCCATGTCCTTGATGGAAATATATAACATTCCCTTGAAGATATTTTAGTCCTTGTCCTTATTAAAAAGGCTGATCTCATTCTGCAAGTGGTCAAAGACTACTTTTATCCCCCCTCTATCTAGTAAATTCTACTTCTTATACTATCCTTCCCCTGCAATAGGGAGTGTTGTTTCCCTTTTCTCGAAAATAAGTGAGGTTCCTCTTCTTTGTCGTTGGCATCCTACATGGTTACTTCCCAAAGTAATGCCTTCTCTAGGTTTTTACCTCTATGTGATGGGGGCATTCAATTTAACATTATTTACATGGTATATTAAGTGACTTCTCATGATCCATTTCCCCATCTCCACCATTCGGTATGCCTCCAAGGTGTTGATCTAGAGTTATCACAAGGCCTTGATATATTGTGAGGTCCTCACATTCAACGCACTAAAACTCACTCTTAGCATGAAACTCACCTCTCTTCCAAGAAAGAAAGAAGCCCCTCCTAACTTTGGTCACTGACATCCTTTTAAACCTAGATAAGTCAATCAAATAGAGAAAAGGAAGAATATATACCTTTTTACGATGTTTTTCCTTGCCCACTCCAATTTGAGCCTTGATCTCCAAGCTCTTCAACAAGTCCTACAATCCAATAACAAACAAATAAAAAACAACTTCCTATTCTACCATGATTAATTCAAAACTAGATCTATCTATGAAAGAAAATTTCATGTAGGCATACACAACCTTGAAAGAAATAGGCCAATCACATGTATTAATGAGAACTCGATAGCAATACTTACAGACCTTTGATGAAGTTACAGCAGCCTCTTCCAGCTCTCCTTGTCCATCCCCTTGCTCAAATAATCCATAATCAAAATGACTATGCTTCACTGATTATCTCCCTTATGATATCATAAGTTTGATGCCTTCAATGTCTCCAATACCACTTCTCATGAGATCATAAGTTTGGTATCTCTAAAACTCCATCTCCATTTCACCATGAGAAGGCCTCCTTATATAAGCTTGAAGAGACCCAACCACCTTAGAGATTCTTGGGATAGGTTGAGGATTCTTCTCCATCAGTTGTGGAGCTTCCTTAAGATCCATCCTTGATCTCAGATTCAAATCCAACCAACCCCAGAGATGAGGGGGATTTTTCCTTGATTTTCCTCTACAACCCAAGATTTCCTCAAACAGCCTAGTGCTCCCTCAGAATGGGGCATAGAGTGTTGCAACGCTCCCCCAAAGGAGGGAAAGGAGCACTGGCACTCCCTGACAGTGGGTAGGGGAACACTGCCCAAAATTTCCTTAAAAAACCCTAGCGCTCCCCCAGAATAGTGCACAGAGTGTTCGAACGATCCCCCAAAGAAGGTCAAGGAGCGTTGGCCTTCAAAATTCATTTTTAATTAGGTTTTTTCATGGAAAAATGTTTGTACTCTTCATCAAATGATTTCTCCTTCTTAAACCAGTATTTGAAGTGTCCTTATGATGTCGTTCAAGACATGACATAGACAAGATGATTGTATTATGTCTGCAACACTTGTGACACTTGTGGCCAAAATGCGACACTTATAACGACAACAATAGGTCATCATTGAAGTGAGTAAGTTTGATGTGTAACAGATTTCCCCCCAAAGTGCGAAGTTAGAATATGGAAACTAATGACTGAAGTACTTTGTAGACTTTTCGAGCAAGGATATGTACTTGGAGAACCTTATAGAAGCTGCACACAACCATCAAACAAATATTATGATATGTTTCAAACCCAAGGCAGGCATACCTATGCTTGGGTGATAAAGACTTGCAAGGTATGGCCGCCATAAAATACACTGCGGATCCATAATTGTATTAACAAAAAGGTATAGCCACCCAAGATACAATGTGGATCTATACTTCCATGACATGAACTAATCATAGCCACAAAAAATACACAGTGGATCTACAAGATGACAAGACATAGCCACAGACCAATACAAAGTGGATCTATGTGATAGTATATGTGTCAATATTCAAGAGAAACTCCATCGCAACCTGGGCAAAGTATATATCAGAGCGATCACTCAACCCAGGGTCTTCTTACCGATCCCGATGTGATATGAGTCTAACCCTATGAATAGATGTTCTAATGTCGAAAATGGCACAAACCACTTGATTACCGATCAATAAGGTAAATCGTTAACAAGTGTGAGGCAAATCACAATTGATATCAATGATTCCCAAGGTACCCTAGTACATTCCAGTGAATTTGAATAGATGAGCTGAATTCGAACATCCATGGAATCATCCGATCAGATTTCAATGATGTAAACCCACTGTCGAAAGTGAGGAGGCCTGCCATTGAGGCATGCAGGTTCCAAGGTACTAACTGCTTTCTAAGTCTAATTCTCAGATAATGTCCTTAAGTCGATAGGAATAGACTCGTCGAAGGAGGGCCTTGATGTATCCCCCATCAAATCCATGAAACTGACACAGAGATGTAAATTGGTGGATCAAATGAACATGGACTGACATGGGTGTTGAAACATAAGATTTTTGATGGT
>JASDQU010282784.1:0-14606 GCA_032191745.1 Picea mariana
AGGATCGTGGAACGGTGACCGGCCTCAGAAAGCATTGTAAGTTGATTTATATTGTTGGTAATGAAAAAGATACTTTTCCCGTCCCGAAACACATGAATCTCATCTTCATTATCTGATTTATGTTTTATTTCTAACCCCCTAGTAGATCAGTAGCATGCATGTACGTTTTTGTCTTATTTGCAGGAAAGCTTTGTGGAAGGAGCAGCGGTAGCAAGGAGACGACAACTCAACGGAGGATCTACTTCAACCTTCGGAAAACAAGGTTAGTTTATTCTTCCTATGCTTGTCTGAGAAAAGGGGTTGAGATTTTGGGTAGAAGGTCAAAGGTTTAAATCTGAAGGGTCATGATCTGCATATAGGCTTAGAACCCTAGCTTATTAGTCCGTAGGGTAAAATACCCAACAACACTCTCCTGTTCATACGGTGACCCTCCACCCAACCACCACGGGTACCCCTCAGTACTTCAACATATGGTTTATGTCGAGTGAACCCTCACCCTCTGCTTGTACCCCTCCCCTTGCTGCTCCAGCATGGGGCAATCACACTAGCACTGAGATCACTCATCACGACCCCTTATATTCCCGTTGTTTCCAAAACAACGAGGAAATAATGGAAGAGCTACATATCCTAGACTCTCCCTGGGACGCACTACATCATCGTGCACTCTTCCTCCCACAGAAATCCCTCATGCCTCCTAATCAAAACCCCGTGTACGCGGTCGAAACCAAAGATTTTATCCCATCTGGACCTATCAATTGGTTCAAAAATCCCATTCCTTCCCCTGATGCGTTCGAAGAAGGAAACATGGCTAACATTCCCCCCACCATCAAAATCGACATTTCCATTAAACTGGGCATCGTCGAAGAAATCATCATTGGAGCTGCTTGCACTCCTCAGGAAATCACCGCGTATAAAGCCCTCTTCCAGGAATATAGGGATATTTTTGCTTGGTCATACATGGAGACGCCTGGCCTTGACCCATCTATTGTCAAACATCGCATCGACACTTGGCATGACATCACACCAGTTCGCCAGAAACAGCGACCGCTACACCCTCTCAAGTGTGTGATTTGTGTCACCAGGGCACCTTTTTTCAGATCATGGTCAGGTACGCACACGCATAGTGACATTTATCAAATACATGTTCACCTCTTTGATTCTTTTCAGATGTTGTTCACTTTGGGTATTTGTTTCTCATATGCGTAGGTACTTGCTCCTCACCCCTCGGCATCACTCCTTCAGGTATATACTCAGCACTGGCATGTAGTCTTTCCCGCTGTATTGCACTTTCAATTCTAGTCACACCCTCTGATGTTCACCTCTAGGATCTCCATTCCCGGCTCTGCAGTACCCACACCTCCATTTGCATCATCGGTACTGTTACCCGATAGCATTCTCACCCACATGAGTTGTCCCATTCATAGCACCCTTTTGGCACTTTTTGACACTCATGCTGTTCTTCATTACCCCCTAGGGATGGGAGTCCCGATAGTCTTTCATTATGTTGCGAATCAACCACATAATCCTTCTCCTCATTTTGCTAGCTTTCCCACATGGACTCCCAGGTTATCTCTTCACGGTTCTATTTTTTACCTGCACCTCCGCAGTATCATGAACCCTTCATTTCATCCACCATCAGTTTGCCCATCTGCGAACCTCTCTTCATTTCACCTACCTCATACAAAAACTCACCAATGGGGCCCCCACCCTTCATTAGTTTTCCAAAACGCATTCTTCCCTCCCTGGGGCACTCATGTCACACTGGGGCACCCGTTTATGTATTTGTAAAATTTCTCCCCAAAATTATTCATTATTTATTGTACAAACACCTTCATTTTCAGTCATTACATTCTTTGTCGTCACCGTTGGCGACTTGCTTTATTTTGGCCACATGCAACCCATGTCACCCTTGGTTGGAGCATTACTTATCATCTACCCTTGCCGGCATCATCCATATCTTCAGAGTACTCCACAGGTCAGTTACCTCTACCCTCTGAATTTGTTCACCTTGTCCCGCCTCTGGCACAACTTATCACTAGTCTTGTCGTCCCCCTGACACTCGACCTTGTTACACGGTTGCGGCCACTGTTTCTCTCATACATCCTCCAGCTAAGGGCAGTCTTGAGTCTTCCCACTTCTTGACTTTGTCCATGTACCTATGCCACTTCCTCATCTCAGTAGATTCCACGGATCCCTTTTCTTCTCGGAGTCACGTTTCCCTTTTGTCGACATCAACACACTTTTCCAGAAGGGCGACAGTATCTTGATTCTCATTCTCTATTTTAATGAGAGATCTCGGATGGCACAGTGTGAAACACCATTGCTCCCTACTGTCGTTGGCCCCCATAACATTCGACGCCAACACTCTCTCATGTTATGGTGGGTGTTACTTTGTGACTATTGCAGTTATTTTTGTCATTTGCCGAAGACCTCTGAACTTGGTAGGGCCATGAATGCCCACATCATCGTCGCTGCTTATTACAACAATCATTGCCTGTTATTTAGAGTATGTTATTTTGCATAATTGTCTTCTGCCTTTATCATTACCGCCCCCGAGGGCGCTGCAGTTGTCTACACCAACACTTCCGTCATCTTTTTTCAGAGTTACATCACACGAGCATGGGGCATGCCCGCCTCGTTTGTACACAATTGTATATTTTTTCTGCACGTCTCTCAGAAGGTCGAGATACTGGTTCCTTTTTTCTCCAATGGATCGCTCCGAACGGTCCCATTATTGCTTTCCCTTACAACAACATTCTCAATAGAAGAAACATTGATGGATTTCAGCTATACGTATGCTCCTAACCTCATCCATCAGGGGGCATCTGTTATCACTGAAATTTCGTCCGCACATGGCGACAAGAACTTCACATCATCAAAACAGCAATGAAGTCATTCATGGCACTGAATCAATTTCACAGCATTCCAGAAGGGTCAAAAACTATACAAAGTAACCAAAAATTGAAGGGCGCTTTACAGTAGTTTGGTGCGCGCACACATGCGCAGGACAAGAACGTGTTATGCGTGCATGCGCACTCGACGTGCGACTGTCAGCACAAAAACCCGCGCACCTGCTAAAACGACGCATTTATTGAATAGGTCGACCTCCCAACCACTTACGGACTGGCTCCTAATCTGATTTGACTCCCAAATCCGAGCCGAATCCGCAGGGTAGGTGGGTTAATGACCTAAGGAAGCCCTAAAGGGCCCCTGTTCACACTTTGAAGAGGTTACATAATCGCCCGAGGATATGCTATAAAAAGACGTGAAGATACATTGTTTTTGCAAGGAATTTCAGGCATTGTTATGCTTCTCAGATTGTTAAGGACTCACTCTTTAACGATAACACATCGACAGCATCGCTGGGAGTTCTTTCACTGCCATGCTCAGTTCTTCTCATTGTAAGGAAAGAAAACTTTGTGAGGGCCTCAAAGAGCCTTCCATTGGGGGAAGAAGGAACCACAGTTCTCTTCCTTCATCGTGCTCCGATTTCATCAATAGACCAGCTCAAAACCATTGGTGACATCTGTCTTTGTTTTTTTTGGTGTTTAGTTGTTTCTTTTCACAGTTTTAATTTGTTTTCAGTTGATTCTAGCTTGTAGTTTGTTTTGTTTCCTCTAACCTTTCCTTCTGCAGCTGTCATGCCCTGCATGACCCAACAAGGCATGTAAGCACCCTCTATTTGCTCACCAGGTGACGAATTGGGTGCGAACAACTATGATTAAGAAAGATCTTGGATAATTGGAGAAGGAATTCCATCTAGAGATTGGACCTGGGAGAAGATATAAGAGGGGAAGTCACAAGTGAATTTCAATTGATTATAGCCACATCAGCAAGGTCACATCGTATCGAGTTCTGTACGGTATTTGAGTGCATGTACGCAGGTCTTAGTGGAGACAGACACATATATGCGAGTTTTCTTAAGGAAATTCGTGTACATATTAGGAAGTGTGAAAGTACAAGGTTGTACAACAACACATGAGGTTTATAGGGTTTGAATATACTATTCATAGTTTTATGTATTTCTTTGTGGGACATTATCCCAGGTACACGAGTCCTTGTAAGATTAGAAGTTATTTGAACGATAACCTTAGTTGATGGGACAAATGTATTTGTGTATCGTGGATGATATTTTTTTTTTCCAATATTGCTTCTCCTATATTTATTTGAGTTGAATATTCCAACAATGTATGTTTTTTTGTGAGATGATAATTTGATTTAAAACAAGGAAATCACTAGATAACAAGACTCCTAGGTGTTTGAGTAAGGAATTTCAACAAATACTATGTAGTATTACATACATGTATGAATACCACCTCCACTTTGAGTGCACTTTTCATAATGTCTTTATTTACTAAAGTGTAGACACACAGGTAGAAACTGCCATGTTTCCATTATGTATCAGCAAGGATGATATCAAGTAGGGCGTCACAAAATGGCTTGAACAACTTAAAACTACACCTAATGAGGATCTCAAGCAACTCGAGATACAAACCAAAAGAATACAAGAGAGAAAAAGGACACAAGCATCTCAATGAAAGCACAAGGAACCAATGACTGAGCAACACTAGGAGGAGACATCCCAAGGAAAGAATAAACAACCCATGGGTTAGAGCATGTGTGTTGATGCATACATGGAAGTTGATAAATATAAGGGGCCCAAGTGGAAAAAACACAAACACCACTGGCATGGACTTCACCTCTAATGAAACCTCCAAAATTGATCAACCTAGATTCAAGCTCAAAGACCAACGACCAAGCGTGCACACCAAATCCACTGTCGAAGATCCACCCTACACCCATTAAAGAGGAGGTCCCCTCACAGTCCATAAGGCACACAATAACACCCGATAAAGGCAACAATAGAGGGATGATTTCAATTTCCCCAACATAGGTAGAAATGCATATGGCCACATCCATCCTGAGCCTCATCAATGAGCTCAAGAGGAAACTGGTCATGCATCATGTTAGCACTAGGAAACACCTTCAGATTGCATGAAAGGAAAACCCAATACCCATCGGGTTATATGTGAATGTAAGAGTGTTTTAAAGGGTCAAATGGAAAAATACTCAAAATGATAATGTTCCAACTCAAAAACAGGGCTAGCATGCACCAACAATCAAGGTCTTGACTAAATTCAGTCAATAATTTGGGAGTAAGTATGAATAGAGGGAAGACTTGAATAAGAGGAATGTAGGGGCTACTGTAAACATCAGGTCTACAAAATCCTAAGGAAGAAAGTTTCTTAACACAAGATCTTCTTGAACTCAGAAACTAAGGAAGATAAATAAACATCATGATAACATAATGATCAAACATCCACCATAACATCACCACAATCATCCATGTGAGTCATTCAAGGCATAAACATTTAGCATCAGAAGAAAATAAGCTGAAAGAGAAGCTACTTTCTATTATCCAAAATGTCTTAAGTCCAATACATAGCTAGATCACAATCACTTCATCAAAATATTATAGTCTAAGGGAGCCTTTCTCAACCATCCAAACCTACTATAGAATTCGATCTATCTATTTATAAAAAAAGAGAGGCAACAACTGGAGGTACGAGCTGGCCTCTTTCCCTTAAAAATCTCTAAGAATTTATTTCATCTAACAACTTGATAAACAACCTATACTATAAAATAGGAAAATGTTGGTGACTAATCCAAACAATCTTCATGATGACTTGATTCCCTCTTGCTGCGCAGCTCCTTGTTTGCCACGTGTCTTTCAAAATCATGTGGTTTTCCTCATGATGCCAACTTCTATTTCTACAATATTCTCCATCATCAACTATCCAAAAAGTTGTTAGCTTGGCCCTCCTGAATCTATGGTGTCTATTGGTAGCTTCTTTAGGTATCATTCTGAGTAGCGTACTTCAAAACTAGATAGGTATAAAGGTAGCACCGAACCCCCATACTCTTTGTGCAAACTTATCTCTTTGCGAAATATTAGGTAGAGAATTTACGTAGCACCTCTGTGTAAACTTTGTTCTCTGCCAGATATTGGGTAGAGAATTTATGTAGCGCCACTGTGCGCCTGTGTGAAAAGTTTAGGTAGTGCTGTAAAAAATGAAACACCTCCAATCTTGAACGTGTACAGAGAAATTAGTGACCTTGCATAGTGACAAACCCATTATCTTTAGGTGACATGGAAACACTGCAGATATCATACCAGTGTAATACCAAAATAAACTATTTCGTAGTTACAAGGCGCTACAAAATGTCTACATCTTTATGCTGAGGGAGTTAGCACTTCAAAAAAAACCCAAAACTCTGAGCATAAACGCTTTAAAGCCTGTATAGGTGGCATAGATAATATTTGAATATCAGATAACCCTCAAAAAAAGGAACCATCCTTTAAAAGGGGGCTCACCTTTCACCAGCTATTTTTTTACCCTGACACTTAACCTCACACTCTTTCTGTTAGAAGGGGGATCTTCATTTGGCACAACAGACTTCTTCTTCTTAGCAATGACAATATTTTTCAGTGGGTCAGTGCTTTCCTTGACTGCTGGTGTGTCTTTCTCAAAGGCACCTTCAACCAATACCTGCAAGTTTCTGTGAGCTACTTCATCTTGAAAATGATGCAACTCTGCCTTGAGTTTCCTATTATGAGATTAAAAACCTCTATTCTACCTATAAAGGTTTTGGAGTTGCCTATGAAGGGGTTAGGCCTTTCTTGCTGTAAATCTTACCAAGTCAAGGGTATGACCATATCCATCCATGAGCTCTTTCATTTTCACCTTGTCGGACATGGCCTCTGTTTGCAATTGAGCCACCTATTTTCTTGCATCCCTAAGTTGCCTGATTAGTCTTTTGAATGTCTGACTATCAGGAGGAGAAGTGACATGCACAATCTCAACAGGTTTTTTCTTGGTCTCCTCTTCCACCTGCATAGGAATTTCCTTGTCTACTTCATTAGGCTTCTTGGTGGCTTTGCTTTTATCTTTCTTCTTTTGCACATGGGTTTCCTCTTTGCTTTCCACAGGATTTCCAATGCCTTTACCCTTCTTCTTTTGTACAGGGATTTATGGTAGAGACTGTTCTTCAACAACTTCCCTAGGAATTGATGATCTTGTGAAAGGTCTTCTACCCTTGGTATTGACTGCTGGAGGAGAAGAGGGGAAGTGTAGCTTCTTCCCTTTCTTGGATGTAGTTTTGGTAGAAGAAGGAACCTATTCTGACCCTGGTGGAGGAGGTGGTGAAAAATATCTTTGTGGGAAGGACAAGCTTCCTCCTCAGATCTTGTGACCTGCTTGTTGACCTCTGAAACTTGAACAAGGGCTTTTCCCTTTCTCTTCCTACTGGTCCATGCTTTAACAACACTGGTGGGTGATAAGGGACTTGCATTCTGTGAGTGAGGAGTAGATACTAGATCCAACTTGAAGTGATGAGTAACAAMAAAATTCTCCCATGAAATATATTTCTTACCCAATTCCTCAGAGACTAGAATTCTGATTAATCCAGAGTGGAAAAGGATAGAATCGACATCCTTAGACTTGGATTGAATCCTGTCTGACATCTTACCTTTAATAAATAATATGGGATATTCATTTCAACTTTAMCAGTAAAATGAAGAAAAATCCTTATATGGTACTGGTACAATGTGTTAAATATCCCTTCACATGTAAAATATCTCTGGATGATCTTCAAGATCCCGTCAAACTGTTCAATCAACTAATTCCTTGGCACACCTTTAGACAAATCACTGGCTTGATGTTCAGGTTTAAAGAKATCTTTGGCATAGGCTGAACTCAAAGCCATGGATTTGAACCACTTTTCACTTGTAATAGGGATTCCTGTTGCAATTGATATAGAGGCTTCAATCACCTCAAATTCCAAATCCCCAACCTTGGTTCTCCTACCATCAAAATGTAATGCAAACTATCTTGTCACCTCTGGATGGCCTCTTTTCATATTCTGGCAGAAAGAGAGGCATTCAACTCTTTGAAAGACCTCTCTTTCCATGGGCTCTATATAAAAAAGATGCATATCCACAGGTTATTTCCTAACCACCTTTCCCCCTTTGTGTGTCTTCTTTGATCGAGGAGTATCCATGGTTTAGAATCAAAGATTCTTAAGGCTTATGAGGTAGTAATAACCAGGAAGACTTAAAATCAGGCTTCAAATGTACAAGGTTGAACTTTTAAAAATACACTGGGGCTAGTAAGCCAAGTTTTGACTGTGAGAATCCAACCCTTAGATTTGTACAAGTATTGAGAGTTTGGACAGTGAGGGGCTAATATGAAATTGGCCCTTTGTATCTGGGTAAAAATGCTTAACTCAAAAAATGAAAGGAAGCAGGGGAGATACAGAGGGGTTAAACAACACCTCTGGGTAGCGTGACGCGTATGCAAAAGATATAATGTTATATGCTTGCAACCTCAGTAGCTATGATGAGAAGATGTATTCAGACTTTGATACAAGAAAATGAAGCTCAAAGGTTTGAAAAGGGAGGAGACAAGGATGTGATGCAAAGATGATTCCCTTACACTGTGCAAGCCCGATAAACTAAACTCTGAGCGCTAATTATTTGTGAAAACTAATGTGTAGAGGAGGCAATACATGATACCCGTGGAGTAGACACCTGCTTGAAGCTTCAACGAAATCTTAGGATGAAGTCATGAAATTTTCGGCCCTTGAATCTATCTCAACATCGGATTTGGTCGCACTACTGTCGCCTGGTCAGAATTATGAGTTTGAGCAATGCAACATTCTTGAATTTTCAAATCATAAACCATTATCAGGGCTCGTAAATACGAGATCTTGGAGGTATCTTTAACCAACTCTTGGCACTGAAAATAAGGAACATGACATCAGTCGTGGTAATCATAACTCATGGTGGAAATCATGATGAACGGGAAATGCGCTACATAACCCCCTGATGAGTGGGCAACGCTCCAATTTAAAAAATTATTGGATAGGTAAGCAAGGACAAAAAGGCATACCCATGAGGTCATGAGTGAGGAGAATGGTGTGTCACATCGGTCTAGTCATGGGAGGGGAGGGATCGATCCTAGTGACAAATCATGAAGGGGTCCAAAATTTAAGTCATGAATTGAAAAGGTTCTAAGTCCAAAAATCAATTTGAGGATCAAACTAGAGATATGAATCAAAACTTTATTTATCTAAGGGGACATAGCAAACATAAACTTTAGAAGGATGAAACTTAAAAAAAATAAAAATCTAAGGCTTAAAAAAGGATAAAAACAAACTAAAATCCCAAGGCAATTTAGTGTGATAACACATCAGATCACACAAAAATAGGTAGTGAACATATTCAACACATTGTGTCAAAAATTGGTGATTATTCCATCAGTAGAGTCCCCATATCAATCACACCCAGTGAAAAAAAGAACCTCTCACCCCCCATCATCGCACAACAATACCCAGAGAAGAGAGATGTGTTTCAATCCATTAGCAATCATGAATTTTGACTCCTTCAACACCGAGCTAGAATTGGCACATGTATCTTCACAATACCTACAAACTTATATGACCACAATTATGACCGAAATGGGGGATATACACCAGGTGATTAGCCAATATTATTAACAATTGCGACAACAACATGATCAAGAAATCGCTGTGCATTGAGAAATATAGGTTCACAGTCAACAAGGTTTATGCACAAGTCTGCCACACAACATATGATAGTTTGGACCTCCCTCCATCACACAAGATTCAAAAAATTAAGGAGAAAGTCTAGTATCTGGAAATGAAAAACCTCGAGCTCTAGAAAAAGCTTAAGCACCCTCCAACAGAGACTTAAGAGTTGCAACAAAGAATAGAGATAGTAGAAGAGGAAGTAAAATGGGGGCAAGCACATATCACATAATTTGTAGGGGTTGTCGAATATAGCTTCAAACACTAAACACACCTCCAAAATGCCATTGAAGTCCACACTATTAACGATCAAATTTGAGAAACTGAAGCCCATATTGCACAACAACAACAAGCACTATTATCTTGACCCCCTGTTAAATTATAAGAATCCATGACATCAATTTATAGAAAACTTCAAGATATTACAAAAGCTCATAGAGTTGCAACAAAGAATAGAGAGAGTAGAAGAGGAAGTAAAATGGGGGCAAGCACGTATCACAGACTTCGTAGGGGTTTGTTGATGATTAAAATCGCAACAAGGATTTCGCCCCCAAAGTATTGCTAAAGCCTATTAATTATAAGCTAATGAAATATATAATACTGGTAGGTGGGACCCCCTTGTAGATTGGAGGATAAAGTTCTTATTTGATATTTCTGTTGCTGTTAGACACTGCTTACAGGGATCTACATGATTGATGGTGAGATTTTGGTTCTAATCGCAACAATTGGATGATGGATAAGGCATGCTATGTGTTGTTTCTATTTCTCTAGGCTCTAATTTCATGTTATGATGGCTTATGTTATCCATTGTTACCTTTGCTATCTATTCCTTGAGTCATTACTGTGACACCTGCACAAGATCCATGTTAGTAACAACACATAAGAGCAGTTAAAAAGAGATAAAAGCAATATAAACAAAATACAAAAGGAAGAAACTATAATATACTAATATGCTACACTTTATGCATTAGAATTAAAAGGATTGTTGTTAGTCCTAGCTAACGGGGTTAGTGGCTATACGATATATTGAGTTATATAACTTATGGTGGTTGGAAATGGTTAATGTAACATATGGTGGCGCATTTGACAAGTGATGGATGTTAAGTTCGATGCATATATTAATTAAGTGGATTAATGAAGGGCTGACTAGCGTGTACTAAGGAATTGAATCAGTGGAGGATGGAGACGATGTGCATTTACTACACGTCACTCCATACCCCTTTCACTGGCCTCCACCCTAGCTTGGCTATTATTCAATTGTGTTGCGCTATGTTTAAGCTCCGATTTTCAAGCAGAGGAAGAACTACTTGACCAAGCTCACGTTTTTAAGGCTCCTTGGTTACATGTATGTCTTTTTCACCATCCATGAACCCGGTCTGGTTATGAAATAGATATTGTCTCAGTGATGTATGGGTTTGTGCTTTTATTGAGACTAACAACTATGTAAACTTGTGATATTTCTCTGGGGTGGATTGTTTGTGTGGTTTTCATTACAAATGTAAATGATGGTTGAAGTCATAATTTTATTGATTATTCTAAGTACTAGAGGCCATGAAGGCTCTCTATCGTCCTTACCGGTTTTTGTTGGAGGGCTTCATTTGATATAGACTTGACTGACTATCTCCACATAGTTCTTGTCACTTCGCTGGGTCATATTGCTGTTATGGGATTGCTGGGTTCAATTTCAAACCACCTTGTGTCACTGTATATTGTTTCACTTGGGTATGGGCTCGTTTATGCTATCAATATTTGCGTATTTGGTTATGATGACTATTATACCAAGGGGCTTGCTTCGAGGTGGATTTCTATTTCATGTCTCTGTGTTTATATCGGCATTACCCAGGTTGATTGGGGAAAAACATGAGGGTTATGCCTTGCATGTTTTGGGTGTTATTATTGGCCCGTGAGGGACTTCTGCTCCTCTGTTCTTGATCTCTCCTACCTGATGAACTATCACCTGGTCTTGCAAAACTATTGGTGTGTCCACAATTTTGTCTCGAAGGTTTCTCACCTGCTGTTGGTGCCGATTCCAGTTCCCCTATGTTGGTTCCACAAAGCGAACCCTTGATTATTCAAGCCTGTTTTGATAAATGAACCAATTAGTTCCAGTCGGGTATGTTGTTGAATGTTGTGGAGTAGCGTTGATAATGGTTTGATTATGGGATTGTCTCTGTTAATAAGGCTGATTACACAGTTGAAGTTCAAATTGATGTCAGTGTATAATCACTGTTTTTGTTTGTTGTGACAATTGATTCGATGGCTCAGCATGGTTTCGATTGATTGATTTGAGAAATAGAATTGAGAATACCATAATTGCCTCCTTATGTTGGATTGATGACTCAAACATTGTTATGGTTTGGTTTGGAGTATGTTTCCTTGTGTTATAAGTTGAGCTGTATGTTTCCTACAATGTATTATGAATTTAAATGATGGTTGATGTTACTGTGTGTTTTAATTGCTCAATCTAGATCATTGCAATTTAAAGAGTTGATATGTTATCCTGGTTGCCTGATGTGTATGTTTTTGGAATATCGTGCATCATAGAAGTGGTTACATCATCAGAAATGGGTACAAATTTTGTGACCGTATGGTTTCATTACAATTTAATTGTTAAATGAAATCGAGGGATGAAATCAAGCATGTTTTTGGTGTCTATGCTTGACTAAAGAAGTAATTCATGGACAACGGTTGATGTTTCAGGATGAACATATTGGAAATAAGTGACCGTGTGTTCATTTTGAAGTTGTTTTAAAACATTAAGTGGATAAATGAGAAGAAACAAAAATCTTCTACGGGTTGTAGTGGAAGGCATATTGTCTTGTTTTGATGACACTGTGTTAAAGATTTAATTGTGAACAGTGAGAAAGTTAATACACATAATTGATTGAATTATACACAGTAGTTGTTTAAATGATCACATTGATTATTTGGTTGAGGTTGGATCTTTTGTGTTTGATATAGAATGGTTTATGGATTACTTGATTAATTTTACGAACAATATCCTCTCTCTTTCCCTCCTGAACATGGATGCATTTCTTTTCAATTTTGATTGGGCATTGGAAAGGGATGCACATGCATTATCTATGACTGGTTTGCATTCATTAAAGTGTTTCATGATTATGTCCTTTGATATCCTCTTTTCTTCCCTAAGATGGATGATTTGATTTTGAGATTCCCTTAACTACTTATTTAGCCATCTTATTTTATTTTCTCCTTATGTGGGAAAAGTAGGAGGTCTTTCACTTGTTGCAAGTTTTCCCTGTATCTATGAACTCTTCTTCCTGGCTGAGGATCTTGTCAGCGATGTTGTAGGCTTGGATAAAACTATGGTCTCAGGGATTTGCATCAATTCCTTCCCCTTTGAACTTTCATTATTGGGATCTTCCTTTTTTGTGGCGTTTGTTCCTCATAATCCTTCTCAAATAACTTCCTTTTCAATTCTCTACTCTCTTGGTAAAACTGAGCTATAACATGCTAAGCCTCTCTGAGTTGTAGTTTCATTCCCCTAAACTATGAGTCTTTCTCTCCTGATTTAACATGTTCTTCATCCATCTCCTGAGTTGCAACCTCAACAAATTATATCTACACTGTAGGTGTGGGAATCCTTCTAGTAGCTAACCTTGTGATCGGTCTTCTGGGTGAATGTGTCTCCTTAGGCTCATCAGTGAATAATAGCCTCCTACCTTTCTTCAGAAATGACTGGCTCGGTGAAGAGCCCTCAACCTCTTTTCCTTTTCCCTTTTCTACAACACTTTTCCCTTTTTCACCTGAGCTGCTAGAGGCCAATCTTTCATCAGATAAGGGGTTATCTTATTTGGGGTCTAGGGGAATATTTTATCCGGGATATTTTCATTGTGACTTATAAAGAATTGTAATAAATGAGCATAAATTAAAGTGCACCATTAAAGAAGGGAAAAATTAAAAATGAAGAGACATAAGCATCATATCTGAACACAAAAAATTGATAACGGAGTTCAACCCTGGTGGAATACGTCTCCAAGTCCTACTCTCAAATGAGTAGGCGCTTTCATTAACTCAACAAAAGAATTTGGAAAATACATGAATATACCTAATTATGAAAACAAGTTGCATAAATAATGCTCAGATCAGAAAACAGACATCACCACTGGATTTGTGGCATCGAATTACCCAAAAATGATTGTCTCCACACTCCGATTCGACTCTGGCACTCCCAGGCCCAAGAATAATTCTATCTCAGTTTTTGTGCCCTCTACAACCTACAATTATGACAATGCCATCTCAAAATCCATGCCCGCAAGTCCTTATGGTCCGTGCCTCCTCCCAGCTCTGGGTGGATTTTACCTTTTAAGTGTTGAATACAGATGTATATACCAAGCAACATCGATGGCGTGTTGGTTATGGGCGGAGTTGTAAAGGCATTGGGTATTGCTGAGGTACCGGGGTCGAATCCCACCGGTCTCTGATTTTAAACGTTGGTTTGTTATATATGTTGAAATATATCCATTGCCCACTAATTTTAGAGGATCCTTTATCTATACTTCCACTGACTGCTAACATTGGTGTGGTTTTCCAAATTTGGCGGACTTGCCATATTGTTTTTAAAACAAAAATTCGTTCATGGGTTAATATTGGACATTTCCGGGTTGCCACATGTTGCCCGATGATTGGCCCACGTGGCACCCATTGATATGCCCATATTTATGCTGATGTGGATGCCCTGTCACTCCGTACTGACACATGGTGCTTCCTGGATGGTGCCACGTTCCATCACCTGGGTTTAGCACGTGGCACTTTTCTATTGATCCACATGGAACCCTGAAAAGCCCATTGGTGGGAAACACGTGGCAGCCTATTGTTGATACTGAGAGGGGGGTGAATCAATATCAAGTACAATTTAAAACCTTTTTCAACTTATACTTAAACCATTCAATTATATCCAATGAGAAATGAACAATAGTATAAGAGTTACACCAATACACCACAATACACCATGCACAATATATGAGAAATAATCA
>JASDQU010282786.1:0-14605 GCA_032191745.1 Picea mariana
GAGAAGAGTATGGATCATATACATCTTCATCAAAACATTCATCCGATGACAATGTAGACTCTGATGGTATTTCAGAAACCATGAGTCAATCTGAATAAGTGTATGGAACATTTTAATTTTTTTTGATCCATATGATGTTTGTATGGTAACTAAAAAAGAGCATTGAATTTACATATGATCTTACATGAAGTTATGAATCTTTTGTTATGTTTTATGAATGATATGTTTTTTTATTATAGATAGTATAATAAAATTTCTTAGCTCATATGTTTTGAATATGGTCAATATAACAATACTTTTAAGAAACTATTTATGTTTCATTCAATGTAACTTGATATTTATTTTTTTATTGTTAAAAGGAAAAAATTATTAAAAAGTGACATTGAATTCTTAAAGTATATTGTGATATTTTCATGGCATCATGTATTACCTTGTGCTTTGTGTGATGATAAAATTTAAAAATTAAACATTTAAGGGTTGTTTTTATGATTTTGTTTACAGTAATGATGAGTTCTTTTACCACATTATCACAATTAGTCATTTTAATACCCCAATTTTAGAATGGGTTCTACTGGTAGTAGTACTTTTCAATTTGATGGTTGATTTTGAGGTTTTGGTTTTAATGATACCAAGTGATAAAAATCCGATTTCAAATGATCTCAAAATTTAACGTTTTGGAAAAAAAAAAAATCAAAAACATCTTTTTTGTTTTGAAGTGCTGATTTTAAGGTTTTTCTGAGCTACTATCTAAGTTTTGAAGGCCATGTTTGAAAAATGTTGTAAATTTGATCCCGTTTTAAAAAATGGTGCTACCTGTAGCACCACTTTTTGATTTGGGGGTTGATTTTGATGTTTTTTATGCCAAAATATGGGTTTTTTGGGCCAGAGTTCTCGTTTTGAGGTCACAGTTCTCATTAAGTTGGTAACTATGTTTAGTTTGTTCATGACTTGTGGGATTAGCCTGTGGTCTAAGAAACCATGACCTAGGGGTCTCTAAGCCTTCAAAATCACTTTATGATCTCCCTTGTCTCGGGCCACACCAACCCTTGGCATGGCTAGATTATAGGTGTCTCCTCTCGACTAATCGAGTTTCAAACCTGGATCACCTTACATAATGAGGCCCACTGAAACCAACCACACTAGCGAGATTTAACTTAAATAAACAAATTATTATTATAGTTATGCATTTCTTAATAAAAAAATATTCCATATCAATATTTATTTAATCTAATTCACTTTACAGCAATTGTAAAATAATTTTTAATACTAACAAAATTTATATAAAAGCTTTGACATTAATATTTATTTTATATAAAAAAAATTACATTATAATAATGATCCTCAAGCAACCATGATTATCTCATTTTATATCCATCGTATTAGTAATGTCATGAGGAAAAGAAGAAACTATTTTTTGAAGATTAACAAGTGAAATTAGCAACAAAACTACTTATACCTACCTCTCAGAGATGTTTTAATATGGTAGTTGTATGTATTTTAAAATTGTAATTTTAAAAAAGTAGAGTATGATATGGAGCTTGAAAATCCAAAACAAAAAAAAAATAGAAATTGTATTATTATGCACAAATATCCTAAAATGGGAAATAGTAATTAATGTACTTAGCATATGTGTCATACACTTGTGAACTAGTTTTAAGCACCTTTGTATGTATATTTTGACACAAAATATAAGTATGATGGACTAATAATTATTAATTTTAAACACAAACTACCTTGCTTTGAGTAATTTAAAAACAACTTTGTACGTATATTTTGACACAAAGTATAAGTATGATGGACTAATAATTATTAATTTTAAACACAAACCGCCTTGCTTTGAGTAATTTGAAAGACGTTGCGACACATTGATGTTAATAGTACCATGTTTTTATACCAATCTTTGCTCCAAATATGTTGATCTAAGTTTGATTTTCATGTTAAATAATTAATGGAAGGCTGTAATTTACAACTCGTACCATATTTGAGAGGATTTCTCACTATATCCAAGACGGATTCATAGATGTCGATATACACCACTTTAATATATGAAATTGAGCTGTGAGGCCAGCGATGGCTACTTTCAATTTATTTTTGTATCCCAATGTCACTTGGTTCAATTCAATGATACAACCATCCACTTTAGACTTCCCATGAAGCGTTTTTTGCTCAAGCATTCATCCCATAAGTTTCATACCATAGATACAAAATTTGTGGGAACCTAAGTTGTATAGATCCTGAATGATGTGATTACAATTTGCAAGTAAGATGGAAACATTTAGTTCAATCGTCATTTATATTCAAGCATTTATATCACATTAACAAAACAAATAATCACGCTAACAAAACAAATAAATATATTTTGAATGAGAAACCACAATTTAAAACTTTACAAAATTCATAGCCTTAGAGTCATATGCATCTTTTAGCTTTAAAATAAATACGCATATTTAAGCTTTACACTAGTAAATATCAATGAACCAAAATATAAATGATGATATTTTCACTACATTGGCATGGATTTATTTAAACCCCTAGACCCTAGATGTCTTGAATCAAAGTTAAATATTTGTTTTACTACAATAGCATAGATTTTTTCATAGTAAAAAGGGTTACAGACACACGTAGTCTCACGACTTCCAAATACATAGATTTGTTCAGATGCATCAAAAGTATTGTGGAGAAATGTGAAATAGGAAGAATACAAACTCATTCTTTATACAAAATAAATGCAAATGAATTTAATTGTGAAGTTGAAAATACATTGTTAACTTGGTTTGGGTTTAGGTTTATTACAAGAATTTTGAAAGAAATTCACTATCCATTGTGATTATTTGTGTTTTATAAAAAGAGTACAAACGTTCTGAAATGATTCCAAATAGAAACCCCAAAAAACGTCCAGCTGATAAGCTGGCATGGTAGGGTTTGATTGTTATGGTTTTTGTCGCGAAGGTACAGAGAGATCGAGGGGGCATTAATGGCAGTACCATTGGTGGAACTTTATGAATTTACTGGTGAGAGATTCACGGGGGTTATTTCTAGGGTTTTCATCGCGAAGGTGCAGAGAGCTTGAGAAGGATTTAATGGCGACACCATTGGCGAAACTATTAGATCATCCACTCTTGGTGCTAGTTATTGACACCCATCTAGATGTTGGATCCTTATCCGACGGTTCCTCTTGTTTCTAGATTGTATCAGTATGACCTTCTCTAGTTTAGGGCTTATCGATTTATTATCCACTGATTTACTTGGGGATTGGAGTTGTCATCATTACCAATGATTGACGAAGAGCCTTAACTCACTTCCTTAAACCTTTTCTCTTTCCATGTACTATTTATTAAATAACTTGGTGGTTGTCTTATCCTAAGTTGACCTCTCTCGCATGGAATGGGTTTACACATTAGCTACAGTAATGACATGACTCTTGATATATTTATAAATTAACTTTGGAGGTATTTTCAGTGTTTGTGTTTATCCTGACTGTGCGAGGTGGCATCTTCTAGAGGTATCTTCCAGCACCTTCCAAATGGAGGCTGAGGTTAGTGCACTTATGAGTGCAGTTGATGAGCTCCCCTGAAAGAGTGTCAAACTCTTCTCCTCGACGAATGTGCATACTATAGCTACTTATGTTCCTTCTACCACCCCGAACTTGGCGGAACACTTGTTATCCTCAACCATTTTTACCTCTGAGCCTGTCATCGCTCCTTTGTCGTCTACTGCTCCACTACCGGTATTGGTATCCTCTTTCGGGCGCTCAGGTTTACACCGGAGTGTGGGTTCACGTGAGCGCAGTTCAAAGGTACATAAGTGGATACCCTTGTTATTGGGTTGCAAAAGACCATGGAAACCCAACAAGACAAAGCACTGCCTTATCATGGGTTCAGACATAGGTTTGGAGGAGAGTGCCCATCTTTCTCTCTGCAAACTAGTTGGTAGGATTTCCTATCGCTCTCTGTGTAAGTGTTCACTTTCAGATTAGATTTTGGATACCTGGTTTCCTTTACTAGGGTATGTTCTGGAGCTCATTTCACTTTCTCATGGCTGGTTTGGCCTATTATTTAACTCACCCAAGGATTCTCAAGGTATTCTTGATACTTTATGGATTATCTGTGATTGTAGCCTAATGCTTAAGAGATGGCAGATTAGCTTTGATTCTGCCACATAGTATTTTAGATTGTGACACCTATGGGTTTTACATCTTGGCCTTCCACTACAGTATTGAACAGACAAGGATCTTGCAACCATAAGCAACGAGCTTGGGCATTTCATCTATTTGGATGACAGTCTTTTAAAAGGTTCCAATAGGAAAATGGCTAGGATATTGGTCGAGGTGGATGTTCACACCGGGCTACCGGAGACTTTGGATATCTATTGACGAGACCGCACGGTGACTCAACACCTTGATTACCTTAGCGTTTCCTTTCACTGCTCTTGTTTCCATAGGACTAGACACCTCTAGCATGACTATACTGGTGAACCAGAAGAGGAAGAATCTGAAGCGTCATACCTCCTCAAGCTTGTGCGAGAAGACTCACCAGGAGTAGACTCATACACTGTGGAGCCTAAAGGAATTTTGGATACAGATGACTGGAATTCTACACCTATAGATTCTCACTGGTAAGCTCAAGAAGCTCTATCCTACCTTTTATTTTACCCTTACTTCTTGGGAAAGGCATATGCTAGATTCTATTGTTATCTCGGGGATGGGGCCCAATATTCCAACCGTTTATGTTTCTCCGTAGACCTCGCCTAGCCCTCCTTTACCCACCACGAAGAAAGAGTCCCCTCAAATTTTTCCTACCCCTCAGATCCTGTCACTAGCTAGAGCCGAAAGGGCTCACACTAGTCCTCTGGCTTCTGGTGGGGTTGTCTTACCTTCTAATCCTTTTCTTTTGACTATCCTTGATCACAATTCTATTGCTCCTATTCCTTTGGCTGACTATGTACTTGTCGGGAATGACCCACTGGTCTCGAAATCTTTGGCTTTTGGACACACTACCCTTGGGAACCTACTTACTAATTTGGTTCCTTCTTCAGTTGATACGTTGCATCCGATTCCGATTCCTACTTTTCGAGGTAGGTCACCTATTATCTGTGAGATCTTGGGTCTACCTTCTTCTTTGCACTGTGTTAATTCTAATGAATCTACCGGGAAATACTTCTCTTGGTCCCAGGGCTTGGGACTTGAAACATCACCTATAAAAACCCGTAGTGCTTGGAGAAAAGATTTTTCTTCTGTTACTCATCCGACTAATTCTTCCACTAAAACTTCTAACCTTGGGGCGCTTAGAGGCATTAAATACCTATCCAAGTCACATATATGATACTTCTCTCCCTCAAAATTAGAGGGGTTGGAGGCACCCTTGAAAATGCCTCCCTCAGGAGACTTATTGACATAACCCATCCTAGCATTATCTTTCTTCAAGAAACATTATTTGATGAACAACGAGCTCGTGATTTCTTTAGTAGCATAAAGTCGAAGTGGTTTGTTAGTGTTTTTATCTCTATGGGCAGATCGGTTGGGTTACTTGTTGCACAAGATCCCGTATTGTTTGACCTAGAGCCTTTCTTATGTTGTGGCAACATTTTGTTGACAGGTGCATGTTGTTCTAACAAGCGACATGTCAATATTCTCAATGTTTATTGTCCTTGTAATGGTAGGCTTGCCTTCTGGACAAAAGTTTTGACAATTGGCCTTCTGGAAAAACCAAATATTATTTTTACGAGAGATTTTAATTTTACCTTATTAGCAAATGAGATTTGTTGGGACACTACTTTACCTGATTCAACAGCCTTACAGTTAAAACATATCTTCCTACACAACAACCTAGTGGATTTATTGTTAGCTGTAGTAGTACCTACTTGGAGGAACAACATAACTGGTTCGGAAAGTATCTCTAAGTGACTGGATCATTTTTTCATTTCTGAGCAACTTCTTCAAGTTTTGGGAAGATATAGATCTTGGGTTGAATTTCCTTTCCTATCGGACCATGCTCCCATGTTTCTGCAGCTGGATTCATTCTCACATTGATCTACTTATCCTTTTAATTTCAATCCGATGTGGTTGCAGGACCCTTACTTTGAGTGATTGGCCACTAAGGTTTGGACTGACCATTCCTTTCTACAAGAAGTTGACGTGAAGATATGTCTTGCGTGAAAGCTGAAACACTTAAAATTGAAAGTTAAAAGTTGGGCCCATCTACATATTATCAAGAATACTTATATACTCACACAACTGGAAGATATTATTCAGTCACTGACCCAAGAAAATTCCACGGTAACTAGAAGAACCAATATGGATCATCATATAAAGACTCTTGAGGAGGAGTGGAACAAGCTCTTGTTGGCCGAGGAAGCTCATTGGCGCCGTAAGAGTAGAACTATTTGGATCAATTGTGGTGCTCGAAATACAAAGTATTTCCATCATTTTTCCAACTTCAGGAGGAATCATAAACATATTTGGGAGTTAAAGTCGGACACTGCAGAAATTATTACAGGATAGGACAGGCTAATTCCAGCGGCCTTTAATTTTTTCAAAAATTCCTATAGTGATCAGGGACTTAAAAACATTACAGACCAAGCTTCCATCACTGGTCTCTTTCCTAAAATCACTGGTGAGAGGGAGGTTGATCTACTTTATGCTTCCTGTACTAAAGAGGATATTTGGAAAGTTCTTAATACTTTCAAAAGAGATAAGAGTCTCGGACCAGATGGCTGGACCGTCGAATTTTACCTACACTTCTTTGATCTTGTTGGCGATGATCTGTGGGAACTGGTAGAAGATACCACGATCAGATGGGTGGTCAATTGGGCTATAAACTCTACTTTCTTGACTCTTATTCCCAAATACAGTCTGCTGTCCTCCTTTAGTGACTACATGCCTATTGCTCTATGCAATATTTGCTACAAGGTAACCACCAAAACTCTGGGCAATAGGATTAAACCTTACTTGCCTCACCTTATTGCGGGTGAACAATTGGGCTTCATAAAAGGTCGTCAGATATTGGATGCTATTGGAACCGCACAGGAAGTCTTACACAACATTAAACAAAAAAATCTCCAAGCTCTGATTTTTAAATTAGATCTCAAAAAAACATTTGATTGTATTAATTGGGACTTCCTCCGATTAATATTAATACAATCTGGTTTTGGTCATCATTTCATAAGATGGATCATGGGTTGTGTTTCTAGTGTGACCATAGTTGTTCTGGTAAATGGAGAAGCCACTCCTTTCTTCCAAAATGAGAGAGGCTTGTGGCAGGGATGTCCTCTTTCCCCTTTATTATTTATCCTAGCCATGGAAGGACTGAGAATTCTTCTCAAATTGATTCAACAAGCAGGGAAACTTACAGGCATAAAGGTTTCAAGACTGGTCAATATTTTGCATATATTCTTCATGGATGATATTCTTATTGTGACCAAAGCTGATTCACAAGAATGGTTGGATATCGACTCAATTCTAAAATTCTTCTGTTGTGCTTCGGGGCTCGATATCAGTGCAACAAAATCCACTTTACATTATTCGGGGCTTACGGAGGTGGATATTGAATTGTAAAAGAATATATTCTGGTACAAATTTCTTGAGATCTCGATTGGTATGAGATATCTTGGATATTTTCTCAAACCAGACTGCTACAAAGTGACTGATTAGCACTAGATTCTCATGAAATTTGAAAAAGGGATCGCACATTGGTGCAATAGGTGGCTATCGCTTGGAGGGAGATTTGTTCTTCTTAAATCAATACTGGAGAGCTAGGCAGTTTACTAGATGTCATTGGCTGCTATCCCTGGTACTATACTAAAAAGGATCCGACAACTGATATTTTATTTTCTCTGGATGGGTGGTAGTGCAAATTAGCACTTACATCTTTGTCGATGGGAATTCATTGCAAAACCCAAATCAGTGGGTGGTTGGGGGCTAAGAAACATTTTCCTGTTTAATCAAGCATTGGCGTCCAAATCACTCTAGTGTGTGTTGTCACAAGATGAGATTTGGCACCGCATTATTACTAGTAAATATATCACACATCTTACTATCTCAAGTTCAGTCAAACATACTACTACAAGTCCAACTATTGCTTCTCCGATCTAGAGATCACTACTGAAAAAAATTCATATCATTCAACACTGGCTTTGTTGGAAACCAGGATCGGGCCACTCTATTCATATTGGTCGGGATGCTATTCTGGGATCGGGGACTTCTACATTTCTATCTCCAGAGCTCTTGAACAAATTACATGAAAATCATGTTTTCTACCTCTTCCAATCCAAGGGCCTTACTAATCATGAGACTTATATTACTAGATGGAAAAAATGTTAAGACTTGGATTTTTCAGGTGACTTGGTTATTGAATGGAAGTGCTACTATTTGTATCTTATAGCAAAGGGGATACATCTCGGGGAGCATGAGGATACATTGCACTAGATTGGAGGTGATCGATCTAACAACATTACAATGAAAAAATTATATAATGCCTTAGATTCTACCATTTGGATCCAGAGGTGTACATGATGGAGGAAACAATTCTGGAATTGGACTCTTCCCTTGAAAATCAAAATTTTGATTTGGCTAGCTGTAGTTGAAAAAATATTGACCTGGGACATTCTTCTTCGTCGAGGTTGGGAGGGACCTAACATTTGTTTTCTATGCCTCTTGAACTCTGAACCCATTACTCATCTTTTTATAGACTGTGCTTTTACTAAACAAGTTTGGCATAGATTCACTCTTGCCCTTAAGATCCAGACCATCTAGTCAGGCTCCTCTTTGCAGACTAGTTTGGAGAACTGGTCAAAGGAGGAGTCGTCTTTTCCTCAGCTTCCAACTTTGGTTTGATGGTACATTTGGTTAGTATGCAACAATTATATCTTTGATCAGATTCCCCCTTCTATCAAGATTGTATGCTACAGGACTTTGGGTGGTCTAGAGAATTCTAAGACAAGGAAGGAACCTTATCTGTGCTTTATTCAACCTACCTTACAACATGGATGGAACATTGTTTGGTTTGATGGAGCCTCACAAAACACTGGTCTCATATGTGGAGCTGGCGATTTGATCAAGCTGTTGGATCACACCAAAATTACTTGGACCTACAACTATGGGGAGGGTACTAATACCAAAGCGGAACTTCTTGGCGCTTGGGCTACCCTTCTATTGGCTTCCAAACTTAATATATTGGATCTTCAAGTGTTGGGTGACTCTAATATTATTATAGATTGGTTAAACAACTAAGGAAAGTTACAAGTAATTGCAATGGAATGCTGGAAAGACAGAATCATCGATCTCAGCAAGGCCTTTACTCAGATCAACTTCACTCATATTTACAGAGAATTAAACGTGGAGGTTGATACATTGTCCAGAAGTGCTCTACTAAAGCAGGCGGGGATTTTGACATATTATCAATGGATAGACGATCAAGTGGGTCAACTCAATATATATCTCTACATATTTGACCTTGAGATACATAACACTTGACTATTTATAGCTTTTTGGAATTTTGTATTTGTATTGATAGATTTTTTTACTGTTAGTTGGAGACTTGATGTGGAGGCAGATATAGGAGTTGTCTATCATTATTGTAGACAGTTTACCAATTAGATATGGCTAGAGTAGAAATATATATATATATATATATATATATATATATATATATATATATATATATGCGAAAGTAGAAATTGTAATTTTGGTATTTATACCATATTATTAATATAATGAGAAATTTTTCTTCTGGAAAAAAGAATTTTGAAAGAAAGTTGGGAGAGTTGATAACGTATTTTTATTTGAAAAATTAGATAGAAAAGTACAATCTATGTTAACATTGTAGTCATTATAGTCATAAGCATTATGACAATTGAGGGAAGAAAAAATGTGAAAAGTAGGTTACACTTTCTTATAATTGACTTATGTAAATGATATTGTGTTATTGACAATGGAAAAAATATAATATATATTCTAATAAATTACTAGGTTACACTTTCTTATAATTGACTTACACAAATGATATTATGTTATTGTCAATGAAAAAAGATAGTATTTATAACAATTTGATGCTCTAAATTTATTGAAACTTACTAGGCCAAAAATCTTAAAATTTATGTTTTTTTAGCTAAAATAAAGACAATTTTTTAAATGAAACTAAAATGATAGCTAAAACACGAAGTACTATCAAATCAATGAAGTATTAAAGCATAAGAGAATGGAGTACAAATGGATTAAAATAATAATATCTTTTACATCATAAATGTATTAAAATAATGATATCTCTTATATCAAGAATGATCACATTAAAATGATGGCTAGGTGACACTTGTAGAGATTTTTTAATTTTTTAATATTGTAATTTAACAATACCTATTAAAATCACATACAATTTTTCATATCTCTTAGTTCAACCAATAAAAAATTAAGAATTTCAAATTCTATAAAATAAAAAATATTTTTTATCTTTAAAAAAATTATAATTAATAATTTTTTTTAAAAACTTCAAAAATCTTTATGTAATCACATGCAATTGAAAATAAAAAAATTTGACTCGCAAGCCATTACAATACACATTGTATAAAAAAATATAATAATGATTTGGACATCGAAAAACTAGATCATTCTCATACCTCCCATCACAGGTGTGCACCACCCAATTTTCTTTTTACCTTTATACTCATAAATATACGTTCCTCATAATTTAAAGGTGTGCCATAAGTATGAATTATTCTCCTGATGAGTGTTAAATTCATGTGTACATCAAATAACCAATAAGATATTGGACACTAGATGTAGCATTGTAGATATGTTTGTGGCATCCACAATTATTATTGCCTTAGTCACATGGAAGATAACTTTTGCAAGAAAGAAAAGTGAAGTCACATAATGCATTTTCCTTAGACACATGGAATTTGCAACTAACTTTTAGAATGTGTATCTCAATAGTTTAGTATTCCCAATGATAAACATTTATTTCAATCATATGTGGCATTAGGGATGGGATTGAAACATTTACTCTTGAAATGTGACATCAAGTCTCACCCGGTCCACCTCGATGATAATAGCTTTAATCGTTTAGGTTTAATAGCTTGCAAATCCATAGTTTACAAACATGGAGAAGCTATGCCATTTAACATCATCAATAAATAAATAAATATATATATATATATATATATATATATATATATAATCTTGTCACATTGAAGGTTCGAGTGGGTTATCTTTTATAGAATAGTGCTAGCATAACATCATCATTAACATTTGTATGATTCCATTGGTCATATCTTTTTTTTTTTTTTTCCCTTTAACATGGTCCCCTCAAAGCAGTGTCATAAAATCATGTGATGCCCATCGATCTGAGGATGAAAACAAGATGCAGATTGTTTCAAGAGAAGATTGTAAGGACATTATAATTCCTTATATGTTATACAAGTCTCATGAGTATCTTAGGCATCCCTTGCAAACCCCAAAAACCTCAATGGTGCATTTATTCAAAATATGCCTATTCTCTCTCTTCTACAAGTCAAGATTTTGGGCTCTTCATATGGGGCATTCATAAGACATTATGTACCTTGTAGTTGTCACACCTCATAAAGATTGTATCAACACATGTAGAGGAAAACTAGCAATACAAGTCATCATTATGAATTTGTGTCAAACAACCATCTACACCATGAGCTAGGGTCCAATTTTTCAAAATAATGGTAGCCCAACATCATTATGTCCCATTGAAGGTTACCTTTTGTCATCGTGTAATCTATCTAGGTAACAATGAAGATGTAAACACATATGATTTGACATGATACGTGGCATCATAGGATCTCTACATGATAATATGATTTTGTTAGTATTATAGACATTGTAGTGGAGGAAATCCTAAGAGATCGGGGTGGATTGGTGGATAATATGAGAAGGTTAAAAATTCCCAATAACCCCCACCACCCTTATGGTCTGCTAATTTAAAAAAATTTGCATATTAAAAGCTTCCACACTTAGCGTAACATCTACATCACTATTACATCCCTCTCACACTAAAAGTACATATAAGAAAAAGCGACTCTTTAGACATATGCCCAATCCGGCTTTCCCAACAACATTATCAACTCGCCTTAGCCTTTCTCCCCATTTCCCCTTTCCGACAACATTCTTATCGAAGGCTCAAGTCGTCGTCGCCTTCACCTTCGCCTTTCCTGCCTTTCCTTTTAGCTCTCATTTTCGCTTTCGCTTTCTAGCCTTTCCCTTCAGCCTTCCCTTTCAGTTTCCCTTGCCTTTCCTTCCTTTCCAACAACATTCATATTGAATGGTCAAGTCACCTTAGCCTTTCTCCCTAACAACATTCAGAATCAGACTCATA
The DNA here is from genome assembly GCA_032191745.1 of Picea mariana. Lineage (NCBI taxonomy): Eukaryota > Viridiplantae > Streptophyta > Pinopsida > Pinales > Pinaceae > Picea > Picea mariana. The sequence goes on from JASDQU010282786.1 coordinate 12,333, forward strand.
CTCGTTGTTCCCATGGCTCTTATCACTTATCTTATCGCCTTCATCTCTTATCTTATCGCTTCTATTCTAGCCTTTATCGCTTCTCACCTTTATGAAAATCTTATCGCCTTTATGCAAATCTTATCGCTTATCTTATCGCTTCTCTTCTCGCCTTCATTTCCTTTTCCCTCAACACTCGTCATGAAGTCAGGAACCTCTGATTCCCCAAAAGGCTATATAAACAATCACTTATTGATATTTATTTCAAATGCCTATGTTTCTTGCCTCAAATTTTCAAGTGGTAAAAACATCCGTAACATTTATATTGATTTTGCACCAACATATAGAAAACATCCTTAGCCTTTATATTGATTCTGCACCAACATATAAAACCATTAACACCATATTTTGACATATTCACTATAAATTAACTACTTGCATTTTCTCAATATCCATAAACCCCTGAACAATGTCACATATTAAAGTTCAAGAACACCTTTCCAATAAGTGAAATGAACAAAATGCTCTCACCATATGTTTAATACATACAATTAATTCACATAAATACACAATACATCCACTATACTAAAAACAAAAAAATAGTCAACTAGAGCAACAATGACAAACAACACAAAAAAAATGCAATGCAAAATCTATGTACTAGAATTCCTCAATGAAACACATTACTATGATACCACATACACACAATGGGATTTCCAAAACAATAATTCTAATGGCTTGCCAAAAACACAATAATTATCAATTGTTATATCCTCTTGAAACCTATAAGTTATGAACACACCTAGCAGCTATTAGACCATCATACATAGACTCTCACTTATAGTCACAAAATGGTAACCGAGACATCCAAGGTGTCATATATTTGGTTGTTTAGGATTGAAATAAACTACTTGCATCAAGGTTTCATCCTCCACACCCATCCCACAAGCATGGAGTTTGTACAAAATGGAGGAAGACGACCAACTTTATATACAATCAACAAGTTCAATCATGTCCATTGGATACACAATATTTATCATCCAACAAATAGGATGAAAATGCAATGAGCCAATAATTGGCTCATTGCATGGGGATTAATATTTTCCACATGATAATAACTACCAATCAAACCAAGTTTACAAAGCATGACATAAAAATGACTCATAATACTAATAGAGAAAAATGAGTAAATTTATTTTTACATTAAACTTATATCTCTAACTTAAATAAATATATATTTATTTTAAATAAAATAATTGTAATTAAAATTGATACACATAAATTTTAAATATCTAATAGACCTGTTGTAAATATTATTACAACTTTGATATTTTATATTAAAACACACGTTACATCAAAGTTTTATGTTAAACATTTATAAAAAATATCTATTTTATATATATTATTAAAGTTGTAAATATTATTACAACTTTGATATTTTATATTAAAACACACGTTACATCAAAGTTTTATGTTAAACATTTATAAAAAATATCTATTATATATATATATATATATATATATATATATATATATATATCAAATTTCTTTATATATGGACATCATTGCTGGAAAATTGCACATTACCTATCAAAGAACTTCAAAGTTGTTCAAGAAATTGCTTTTTACAAAAAAAAATTGACGAAAAACTACATACGTCTAATTATTGATAATACCCTCCACCAACGCTTTCAAGTGCTACTGTAGTATGTCTTAGTTGAAGGGTGCAACAATGCTAACAACAAAGGATAAAAAGTGTGTGGGCAAAGGGACTGAGAGATTGATGTAGATCTCGTTCTAGGGATGGAAAGGGATACACATAGTTAAAGTTCTATAAGGCCTTGATCATAGCATTGTTGTCTTCAATACACAGTAGGATCAATGCTGTCCCTCCATTCCCCATCCTTCTATAAACTAATCCAACTAGAATATTCCATCCAATGTTGACCAACATAAAGACAAACACACTCTTTATCCTCATGGAAAATAAAATTGGCACAAATGCTAGAGTCTTTGGCCTTTTGCTTACATATAAACATGATTTAGATTTTGTTAACCAATAAGTGTGTGAAGATGAAGCTTCATATTACCATGGTTGTTAAGATATCAAGTTTTCCTTCTATTCTAATCATGTTCTACATCCACTACATTTTTTTAAATTTATTTTTGTTTTTAAATATCTAATAGACTTGTTATAAATATTGGTACAACGTTGATGTTTTATAGAAATTTAGATTAAAACACATGTTACATCAAAGTTTCATGTTAATCATTTATAAAAAAATCCATGTTAA
>JASDQU010282788.1:0-14605 GCA_032191745.1 Picea mariana
CATTACTCATCAAAACATCTATCCAATAATCTTTCTCATCTTGAACCTAATATTGTTGTTGGTATTGTCTTGTAGGGAGAAAAATAATAGGGAATCTATACCTAAGGCTAAGCCACCTAGATCCACACTTTGTCATGCACTCCATATACTTATCCACTCTCTGCAAAGCGTGGCCAAATTTTGGGTACCCATATGGATCTCGTCTTTTCAACATCTCATCAGAGGTTTCCCACCTCAACCGACTACCATCTAGGGAATACTTTAACTGCATATTGATAAATTTAGGGAATATATCTAGACTAAGTAGTCAAATATCAATCAGAGTAGCATCTTGTTCATATACACTCAGAAACTGATTATGTCCCTTGATTATATCAGCAACAGGGGTAGGTTCTCCCCTAACCCACAACAACTTTTCGGCCTGGTTTTCCCCGATGGCCTCATGAGATGCCTTCCATTTCACCTATTTTCTAACGAATTAGGTGAAGGCCCTCAATTGAATATCTCCAACATAATGACATAAATTAAATCTCCTCTCCCCAGAAAGAACATATTCATGTAAGTAGAGTTCACAGAGCAGGTGTTGGTCTGCAAGACGGCTCTGGAAGAAGGTCTTGAAGAAGGAAATGGTGGTATCAAAACTACAAGTCCTATCTTATTTTATGGCCATCAATTGAAACAGGAGGAATTTCTCTTGAAGAAAGAATGGGTAGGCAGGGGATGGGTTTTTGCAACTTACTAGTTCTTGTGTCAGGTTGAAAACTCTCATCTTTGTATCTTTCAAGGCTTTGAATTGATATTATGTTTCTTTCAACTTATATCTCATTCCCATCATCTTCTCTTTTCTCTATTCCTGGAATGATAATTCTTCTTCCCATATTTCTCTTAAATCCCGAATAACCTTTCTATGTTCCTGAGTAGAAATCACCACTTATTGGAGTGATGTGGCTAGTTGTTTCCACTTCGACAATAAATATGTCAACGTTGGGGGATGTCATTATGCTCTTTTCCTTCTCAAATTGAGTGTCCTCAATTCCAAGAATTGTTGGTTCTTTTGTAGCAACAACCTATATGATAGGATTGTCCATATTCCCCCGAGAAGGCTCAATTGTTTCCTTTTCTCCCTGATTTGCAATATCCCCATTGGTGACCAGGAAAGGCTCTTCCATTACTGCATCCAAGGCTGCTGGTTTTTATGTAACAACAATATGTTGGATGGGTTCCTCTTGGTCAATTTGGGTAGCTTCAACATCCCCTTTATGTTCCTAAATACATTCCATTTGTGTACCAACTGAATTAAAATTAGATGGAGGTACATCACTTGATGTTCACCCTTCTTGAATAAATATTTTTCCACATGATGGACACAGTTGTGACTTGCACTTGTATGTCCCTGATGTCATGGTTTCAGGGTCACCTAAATTTTCTAATAATTCAGCAACTCACGCCATGTAGCATTCTTTTGCCTCAATGCATGGATAACCAAAAATTTAATTAACCCATGATTTTTAATTCATTTCTGTGGGTGTTTGGAATGACGAACAAATCCCATCATAGATTTCAGAGACTCTAACATAAAGTATGGGATATTGAGAAGTTGAGCATGACGGAGATGAGAAAGAAGCATAAAATGGTAGTTATAAAAAACTGAAAATCTACCTTCACATGTAATGTATCGCTAGATGAAATATGTTACATATTTCCAAGGAAAAGGGAGACAAGTTATGTTGACACCCATACCCTTGTTTCTAACCTACTCTTCTCCTCTCAGAAAGTTCATTTTAGCTGTTGGGATGAATGCCTTTGTACTGAACCAAATTACTCCAGTCCTTGGTAGCCCTGTTACTTATGCAATTGTTCCCTTCGTGACCTCAATATGAAATCCATGGACTGATTAACTTGTTCCATCTAAGATCTGGGTGAACTCTAGGGAGACATCATTGTCAAATCCCTACAATATCTCAAAGAAAGTCACCCACCCCACATTTTCAAAGATTTGGTAGGCCTCTAGACATCTAAGCAGTAATCCGACTTATTCGGTTTCATGGAGAAAAATCGAACCTCCCATTGTAGATAATCGGGTGATGCAAAGTGGACTTCGATAAGGTGAGTTGCAGTTTTGGACATGCAGTTGGACGCTGGGAATAGATTTCCAAATTAGGGAAATTGAGGATATGACATTTTACACTGGAGTTGGTAATGATGGGGTATAATGGAGGAATTATGTTATTTATTGCAAGTCAGTGTGGAATCATGCAACTCAAAATGATGTGCCCCCCCAAACTAAAGGTGGAATTCATCCTCAAATGAGGTGGTATGGTTTGGAGGTACATGTATAATGACATGTTGAGCTTTAAAATCATGTGTGCACGTAGGAAAAAGACGTACCTATAGGGCCACTTACCATACATCCCAAGTGAACAAATGAGTGTAAGTCATGGCAACTCATGGAGGATGATGCTTTATCTATTGTGAGTGTACTTCATGAGGTAAAAATATAGAAATATCATACATGAGTTATGGTGCGAGATCCAATAGATGTAGTAGAATGTCACATCATTGAGATAATGAAAAGAAATGGAAAAGTGGTGATAATGAAGTTGAGTCATGGAAAAGAAATAAGTGTCAATGGGTAATAATTCTGGTGTGTGAAAAGGTGAGTGGGACAAGTGTCATCACAAGACGGTTCATAGCTAGTAGCACGAGTTGCAGTAGTTGGAAACAAAGCAAATGGTCATCGCAGGATGAGTTGCAGTAGATGGCAGTGAGTTTCATCCAATGACAATGAGTTGCAGCAAAGAGGATTTCCATCGAAATTAGTTGCAACAAAGCATATTTCCATCGAAATGAGTTGCAACAAGGAGGATATCCATCACAGGACGAGTTGCAGCAAGGCGACAGTGAGCTGCAACAAGGTGAATATCCGTCATCGGATAAGTTGTAACAAAGTGGTAGCGAGTTGCAACAATGTGGATATTCATCACAGGATGAGTTACAACGAGTTGTAGAAAGACAAAAATGAGTTGCAACAAGGTGGCAGTGAGTTGCAACAAGGCGGCAGTGAGTTTCTGCAAGGAGACAACGAGTTGTAGCAAGGCGAAAGTGAGTTGCAACGAGTTGCAGCAAGGAGAAAACAAGTTGCATCATGACTGATTTCCATCGAATTGAGTTGCAACAAAACATGTGGATTAAAATTGACTGCACTCAAGTTCCTTGAACTAATATCACTGTGTTGCAACAATAGAATCCTGTAAAAAACTTGTCGCATTAGAGAAAAATGTTCTCTCTCTTATTTTATTTATTTATTTGTTTTTATTTTATTTTATTTTATTTTATTTTGATGGTGCTATAAAATGATGTTCATCTCCAATGATTTTCAACCCTAGATATGATCTAACATGAGAAATAAACAATTCTTTAGAAATTGGTTTATGATACATTCGAAGTCGATGGCCATTGGCCAGTAAAGATATTTGTGAGACATCTATGGTTATGAGTCTGATAGTCCCGTTATCAAAAATTGTATCCACTTCATAAGGACCCAACCATCTAGTCTAAAAATTCCCCTTGAAATCTTTAAACCTGGAATCATATAAAAATGCCCAATCGCCCTTTCGAAATTCCTTCATCTTGATGCTTTTATCATGCCACTTGGCACATTTTTATTGGACTAAGTTAGTATGATGTATAGAAACCAAGCACATCTCATATAATTTTTGGAGCTAATCTAAACAATGTTTCTTGGTTGTAGTTAGATCCAGATTTACTTCTAAAGTTGTTCTTAATGTTTTGATCTTGAATTCAGTGGGAAAGACGAGACTCTTACCATAAACAAGTTCAAATGGAGAAAATCATGTGGTGTTTCTCCATGTGGTTCTATAGGCCCAGAGGGCTTCTGATAAATGTTCATCCCAATCATGACGATGACTCACCATATTTTTCATGAGCATTCATTCAATGAACTTATTTGTGCTTTCCACTTGGCCATTTTCTTATGGATGGTAAGGTGAGGTAACCTTGTGGCGAATATTGTACTTCTTGGTAAGTTATGCGATCAACTGGGAAGTAAACTGAGGTCCTCCATCTATTACTATCTCTTTGGGAATTCCCAAATGAAAAAATATATTTTCAAACAAAAATTCCACAACATCTTTCTCTATGGCATTGGTGATTTCCTTGGCCTCCACCCATTTGGTGACATAGTCTGTGCATACCAAGATGTAGGATTTCTGACGAGATAGGGGATTGTTAGGTCCCATGAATTCGAGAGCCCACTTCTCAAAGGGTTCAATCATCAATTGGGTTTTCAATGAAATTTCATCTGATTGAGTGGGTTGGCCCATTCGTTGATAGGCATCACATGCTTGTACATACTTTCTGGTGTCTTGGAATAGGGTAGGCCAATAATATCCCATGCAGAGTGCTTTATGCCCTATTCGCTTATCGAAAAAATGGCCACCACAAGGATCTTCATGGCATGCCTTCAAGATGTCATGAATATCATCTTCTCTAATATGATGTCGAATTTCCAGAGCAAGAATTGTGTAAAAGAGACAACCATCTATCAAAGAAAATCGGGCACTTTGCCGAATAGTTTTCCTCTGCTCTCTGGGAGAAAGGTGGTAAGAAAATTTTCCTGCAGCAAGATAATTAGAAATATCTTCATACCATGGTGAGTGAGTAGATACTGCGAATAGGTATTCATCAACAAAAGATTCATCAACAGGAATAACATAATTATTATTGGTGAGCCTGAAGAGGAAATATGCTACAACATTGTCTTTTCTAGGTTTAGTCAAATTAGTGTTGTCAAATTCTTGCAGTAACAATAACCACCTAGTAACTCAAGCATTTCTAATAGATTTTTTCACCAAATATATACTTGTTGAATGATCTATATGAAAAAATACTTGGTAACCTATGAAATAGTGTTGAAATTTGTTGATAACATGTATAACAACAAGAAATTATTTTTTTGTTACCGTATAATTCATCTCTGTAGGTGTCAGATTCTTGTTGGTATAATAAATAGTGTATGGGTTATGTTCTTCCTGTTGTCCAAGTACATCACCAATGGTCGTGTTGAAGGCATCCAAAGAAATATGAAATGGCAAAGTCCAATCAGGGCCTCGTAATAGGTTCTTCAACTAATTATTTTTTCAAATCTGTAAGAGCAGTTTGACATTTATCAGTCGATAAAAAAATTGCATCCTTTGAAAGCAATGCAAATAAGGGAGATTCTATCCTTGAATATTTTTTAATAAATCGACGATAGTAGCCGATTTTCCCTAACATGCTACACACCTCCTTTTATGATTTCAAAGTAGGGATCCTTAAAATTACCTTAATTTTTGTTGGATCCACATGTATACCTATAGAAGAAATATAATTCCCAAGTAAAACTCCATCATCCATCATCATATGACATTTTTCAGTGCTTAAGGCAAGGTGAGTTTGTATGCAATGCTTTAGTAATTTTCCAATTTTTTCCAAATCCATGTCGAAAGTATCACAATATGGTGTGAAGTTGTCCATGTAAATCTCAAGAGAGTCGTTAACCAAATATGAAACAATTCCCAATACGAATCACTAAAAAGTGGCAGTGCATTGCAAAGGCCAAACAAGAGGACTCAGTAAGAAAATGTGCCCCATGGATAGGTAAACATAGTTTTTTCCTGATCTTCAGGAGCAATCATGATTTGGTTGTGTTATCATTGTAACAATTTTTTGGACTCCAAGTCTCGAAATTTAGCAAGAGGCTAAATCAGTATAGAGGAGCGATAGACTAGCAAACAGGGTCACATCTAGCAGATGGGGATAAATATAGCGGAGATGTGAAGCCGATGGGATCTGATGGGTCATGGATCATGGGGGTTGCCGATCAACAGTCGTGGAGCGTATTGGGATGAACTAACACGAAGGTTAATCCTTCAGAAGTGGGACTACAAGAATACCATGGTTTCATCTCAAGGGCATGTGGTGCCACCAGATGCATATCGGGGGGAAAAGAAAGTGAGCGCGAAACCACTCAATAAAACCCCGATGTCACGTGTCAAAATATCATTTAATATGTCAAATACGAGGGTTGCATGTGGAAAGGGAAAGTTGACGGCCAGTCAAATCACCTTGGGACACTTGTTTGGGTACTTTTCGTCCATGCGATGTCGGGTGAGCGCAGCCAAAAAAATGATTTGAAGGCTCATCATTTGAAATCGATGGCCGAACGTGATAAGTCATTCTCCATGCAAGGAATTTCTTCAGAAACCCATGATTGGCACTCAATGACGATTGTCATTCAAAACATGGGTGACACTACTCTGTTTTGGGCGATTAACGTTTTATTTTAGAATGGGGTAACCACAGATCGAATCATTCAGCTAAGGGAGATAAGCTCATGCTTTCTGGAAATCTAGAGAAAATGGATAAGACTGAGCAAGCAGCCTCTAGCGAACTGGGATATTCAAATAATATGAAAAATTTATCAATGAAGAAGAAAGAAAAGCTTGTCGCACGAATACTAGCAACAAGATTTCATACAAAGTCTGTGGATGAACTAGGATCAGGTCAAGAAATCAAATTAAATTCTAGCATGAATGATTTGATCATCAATGGATACGCAGATGGATGTACCCTGCAAGATGGCAAGGGTAAAAGGAGCAAGGGACGGAAGGCAAAGGTTAAAGTTGAAGTGGTTGAAAGTGTTGGAGAAAACCAACCTTCTTGGCTTGACACTTTAAAGGAAGAAATTGCTAATCTAAAATAGATTTCAATCTAAATTAAGTATTTTTAAGAGAATTTTGTAATGATATAGACAAGTGATATTCAAGGAAAAAATCTCAAATATGTCAGTTTTGGTTTATAACGTCCCCTAGAAAATAGGAGTTCAGTTGTTGTGAGTTACTCCTTTCATGGCCAATGTCTATTTTTGGAACTTTGGGGAAGATGATTCGTTTTAAATTCCATATGTAATGTATCTATATATACTATCAAAAACATAAATGAATGGTTGGACTTACAGAAGAGGGGCCTGCCCTCGTAGTAGGAGAACTTTGTAATTTTTTTTTCTTGAGCTAAATTGAACATATATGCAGAAGATTTTTGAAGTCTCTATGAAAAGATTCTAATGGTGGTGATATGAGTTTTGTCTTCTCTCAAGTATTTATTTCTTTTGTTCTTAAATTCCATTTTTACTTTCTTCTATTTAAATTGGATAGTTTAAAGGCTCAGAATTTATCTATGATTCTCTCGGCTTAAGCAATTTAAATTGTGTAACTCTCCTCTTAACTAATTCATAATTCATTTAAGTAATTCTCTGATGTAGTTACTTGTTTTCTATTTCTTCTTACACCCTCCTTAAATACAATTTACAACTCATATTCATTGCCTCATTTAGCCTTTATCCTCTAGAGAGTTTTACTGGCCAGTCATTATTTTCATTCTCTTTCATAATTTTGACTCCATATCCCTAAGTGTCCCTCCCCTTCCTAGCTAGAAAATTTATAAAAAACCCCCCCAAAAAACCAAACCTAGCCACTGATTATCAAAGAAATATCAAGTGACACGAGAGAGCCCTCTCTGAGCTAAGAAAGCTAGTGCCCAACTCTAAAGCTTATTGAAATAGTTACCATTGTCGTTTGTCTACCAGCCGGACAAAATTTACAGAGTGCTAACATTTTGGCGTCGTTTTCAGGGATGAAATTAAAAAAATTCCCTGGGAAAGAACGACATGGTTGAGTTCTAAGGTTTTAGGAAAGCAGACACTTAGGCACGTATCAGCTGTATTCCTTCTCTAGTGAATCCACACATCAAAAAATCAGTTTGAAGTTCATTCCACAGGTGGAAGAATCCAAAAATTTAAATTTTCACTGGCGACTCCATTTTCAATGTAGAATCCATCTTCCAAAAGATCATTAGCGACTCCACTGTCCGAAGATGAGATCCCTTGACATAGGTATGAAAAGGCATCATGGAAGAAAACAAGTACTTAAAATTGGGTTTTTTCTAAGGAATTATATTGTTTGTTGTATGTTACCTCTGGTCCTTTCATGAACATGCTAGATAAATTTTTCTTCGCCTACTGCATGAAAATGATGATCATGATTGTCTTGAAATTGTATATCCTCCTCTTAAAATTATACAGATATCCCCTCAGTTCATCATTGAGTTTGATCAAAACCTCCCATCTGAGCCATATGATAACCACAACCAAGCTGATAAGCCTCATGAGACCAATGTTGATATTTCACCTCCTGTACTTGATCCAACACCCTCCAAGACCCGTCACAGATACAGACCCTTAAAATTACCCCACATCCTTCATGATTTTACTCCAAATCACTATGAATACCTACATGCATTTGATGGAGAACTTGGTGCCATCACAACTAAAAAACACATCCAAGAGTTCGACCATTTTATAGATTTGTTTGAGATTGACCATGAATATGTTTGTATGAGGGATTTCTCTCAATCCTTGAAAGGAGATACCAAAGAATAGTTTAAACATTTGCAACCAGGGACAATTAGCTCATGGGAAGAATTGAAGAGTGTTTTTTTTAAGTTCTGGGGTAAAAAGGAATATCTAGACCTACAGCTTGCAGAATTCTATGCCTTGAAAATGAAAAGTGATGAGCTCATTTCCACATTCAGTAGAAGGTTTTCCAGTATTTATTATGATTTGCCCAAAGAAATTCAACCCACTGAAGTTGCTGCCATGCTCCAGTATGCCACTACTCTTCACCTAGATTTTTATTTCCTCCTGATGGAAAGAATACCTGAGACCTTACAGCAAATGTTCAATGAAGCTCAGGAGATTCAACATAATATCCTAGCATGTGAACAGATTCGAAGTGAAGGGTTGGGTGTTCTAGGACATGAAAATGAATATGAACAAAGAACATTTGACTGGAATCTTAAGCATAAAATTGATGATATCATAGGTCTTCTTGAAGTTTTGAATGTAAATGATTTTGCAAAGGATTATATCCCACCTATTGAAAGAGAAGGTACTTATATAGTTTCTAATCCACCTCATGACAAGCATGGAGCTGATTGTTTCATATATTCATTTGTAGACAGTCAAGAAAATGAGTTTGCAAATCAGTTTGTTGAGGAATAGGTTGATGTCCCAAGCTTTTTCTTATTAGACAATATTGCAGATGTTGTTGATTTTCCTATATACGATGAATATGATGATGATTATGATAATGACCTCCCAGAACAACCAACTACATTTCCTCTATCAAAAAATGTTATTTTTCAGCAGTATAATGAGAACAATCAACTTACATATCACAGTTACAGAGAAGAAAGTATTGAATCAGTTGAAGGGAATTCTTTACCTTTATGCTTTTCTTCATTTAAATTTTTGGAAGAAAATTTTGAGATCACCATCGAAGCAATGGAATGTGTGTTGATGCCAAATCACACTGATTCACTAGAACAAATTGACAAGAAATTGCAGCAATCTTCTCATGTGTTTGATAACTCTGTCACTTATTATGTAGAAGGTATTTTCATTCCAAAATTGTAGCCATCAGTCAAATAAGAGCCTGAAAATGAGTGTGTTCAACAATCCAAAGAAATTGAAAATTGTGCATATGACAATAGTGAAGAAAATGAAGAAGGTTTTGAATCAGGTGAAAGAACCTTGCCACTATGTTTTTCTTCTTTCAAATCATTGAAGCAAAATGTTTATAATGTTTCAAATTAGAAATCCTCTAGATATGATGTTGAATATCCAAAATACATTGGAATTGCAAATGAAAATCATCTTCCATTATGTTTTTATTCCTTTGAATTGTTGAAAGAAAATCATGAGATAACTGAGGAAGAAAGAAAGTTTGACTTCAATGACACTGCTTTACATGAGCAAATTGTTGTCAGTAAGGAAGATCAAAAACCTTCACATGCATTTAATAATCATGTGGTTGGTTACATGGAAGGTTATCTCAGTTCATATTTGCAACATGTTCTCAACTACCAGCTTGAAAATGAAGATGAAGTTGATCAAGAAATTGTTGTTAAAGGTCATTTTCCTTCTCCTGAACTTAATGAAGATATACAACAAGATTTCCAACAAGAAAAAATGTTTCAAAGTTGGTTTTATTCCCCTATGAATGATGTCGTTGTTCAAATTCTACATGGCCTAGACATAGATGAGGATTCTGAAGCTACATATATGGAAACTTCAAGCAATGAACAAAAAAATGACATAGAGTTTCAAGAAAGCAACAAAACAGTGTATGCCACTTTTCAATCAGAAATACAGAAAGATAATAAAGAGGAAGTTGTTTTATTTGATTCACTTGAAAATCATGGTTTTGAGAAAGCATCCATGAGAACTCTGGAATGTGAAATATTTCATGTTGTCATCTTTCCACATTTGCAAGAATATTATGAACATGAACTTATTCCCCTTCATTAATCTATAAGCCAAGATGACAGTCCTCAAGAAAATTTCTAGAAGGTTAATAAAACCAAATCAAAATTGTTTGATGAACAAGAGGATGGTCTTGATACACATAATCCGACTATCATATATGAAGATGTTCAAGGATGTATGAATTTTTTTGTTGATATGCATGGAAGAGTAGACGAACCTATTGCTTCCATTTCATTTGAAAATGTTCTCAGAATAGAAGAAATAGAGCAAGAACAACAAACACTTATGAAAGAGGTTTGTCTTTCTGTTTTTATTCATCAAGAAGAAATGATTTTTCATGGTTTTCATGACCTTGTGGCATGTTATATGGAAAAGCATAACAATTAGAATTTAAGGCTTAGGATGGATTGTAAGCTCAGAGGTGAAGATAATGGAAAATCAACGTCAGTATTAGATATGGATTGTTTCACACCAATGATTTCTTTTCATCCAGTGTTGTCTTCTGATTCGGGAGGTTGTTACTCCCAACAGTCTCAACAGACTTTTCAGCCTCTTGATGGAAATCAACAAGGAAAATCGCATGAAAGAAAGAATGCAGTGGAAGAAGTGAAACATGGTTTCGATATTATGCATGTGTTGGAAGATCCATTTGCAATTTTGCTAGAAAAAATAAAGAGTCCCAATGTTTTTTAAATTCTAAGATTCGAATTCATATATAACTTTTTGAATGGGTTATTAGTGAACAGGCTTAGGACAAAGCATGTGCAAAGAAAACAAGTAGTGGGTAAGATGTTGGCATGGTTGCATTGGAATTTTGATTTCACTTGAATGACAGTACATTTGAGTAGTTACGGTAGGTAGGCACAAATAAGCTCATGGATCAGGCATGTTCTAGTTTAGGTCTCTGAATAAAGTATTCAATCACATGATTAGCAGTGTGTCCAACCTCCAAGTAAGAGCGGTATGTAGACTTTGATTTTCAACAAACAATGGTGACAGTTCAAGGTACGACACACACCTGTTGTGAGAGAAGCTCCAATGGGTAAGGCACAAGGTCTATTGTTCTTTGCTACCTCGCAGAGAGGATAACATCCCCAGTTGGAGCCCATGTTATCACTGTAATAATTTTTTGGACTCCAAGTCTCAGGATTTTGCAGGAGGCTAAATCAGTATAGAGGAGTGATAGACTAGCATATGGGGTCACATCTAGCGGACGTGGCTAAATCTAGTGGAGATGTGAAGTCGATGGGATCTGACGAGTCATGGATCATGGGTGTTGTCGATCAATGGTCGTGGAGCGTATCGGGCTGAGAAATAATGTGAAGTTTAATCCTTCGGAAGCGGGCCGATAAAAATACCATGGTTTCGTCTCGAGGGCATGTGGTGCCACCAAATGTATATCGGGGGGGGAAATCGGGTGAGCATGAAAGTGCTCAATCACACCCCGATGTCACGTGTCAAAATATCATTGAATATGTCAAATCCGAGGGTCGCATGTGGAAATGGAAAGTTGACGGCCAGTCAAATCACCTCGGGATACTTGTTTGGGTACTTTTCATTCGATCAATGTCAGGTGAGCACCGCCAAAAAACTGATTCGAAGGCTCATCATTTGAAATCGATGGACAAACATGATAAGTCGTTATCCATGCAAGGAATTTTGTGAGAAACCCATGATTGGCACTCAATGACGACTGTCATTAAAAACATGGGTGACATTACTCCGTTTTGGGTGATTAACGTTTTATTTCATAACGGGGTAACCACAGATCGAATCATTCAGATAAGGGAGATAAGTTTTTTCTTTTTGTAAAACCAGAGAAAATGAATAAGACAGACCAAGAAGCCTCCAACGAACCAGGATATTCAAATAACATGACAAATTTCTCAATGAAGAAGAAAGAAAATCTTGCCGCACGAATACTAGCAACAAGATTTCATACAAAGTCTGTGGATGAACTAGGGTCAGGCGAAGAAATCATATTAAATCCTATCATGAAGGATTTGATCATCAATGGATATGCATACATATGTCTTATGCAATATGGAAAGGGTAAAAGGAGCAAGCGATGAAAGACATAGGTTAAATATGAAGTGGTTGAAAGTGTTGGAGAAAACTAGCCTGATTGGCTTAACACTTTAAAGGAAGAAATTGCTAATCTGAAATAGATTTCAAGATAAATTAAGTATGTTTCAAAGAATTTTGTAATGATATAGACAAGTGGCATTCAAAGAAAAAATATCAAATATGTCATCTTTGGTTTATAATGTCCCCTAGAAAATAGGAGTTTAGTTGTTGTGTGTTACTCCTTCCGTGACCAATGTCTATTTGTGGAACTTTGGGGAAGATGATTAGTTTTGAATTCCATATGTAATGTATCTATATATACTATAAAAAAGATAAATGAATGGTTGGACTTACTGGAGAGGGGCCTACCCTCGTAGTAGGAGAACTTTGTAAAAAAAAAAATTGGAGCTGAATTGAACATATATGCAGAAGATTTTTTAAGTCTCTATGAAAAGATTCTAATGGTGGTGATACAAGTTTTGTCTTCTCTCATAGTATGTATTTCTTTTGTTCTTAAATTCCATTTGCACTTTATTCTATTTAAATTGGATAGTTTAAAGGCTCATAATTCACTCTGTGATGCTCTTGTCTTAAGCAATTTAAACTGTGTAACTCTCCTCCTAACTAATTCATAATTCATTTTAGTAATGCCCTGATGCAGTTAATTGTTTTCTCTTTCCTCTTACACCTTGCTTAAATAAAATTTACAACTCATATTCATTTCCTCATTTATCCTTTATCCTTTGGAGAATTCTACCGGCTAGTCATTGTTTTCACTCACTTTCAGAATTTCGACTCCATAGCCCTAAGTGTCCCTCCCCTTCTTGGCCAACAAATTTATAAAAAACCCCAAAACAAACCCAAACCTAGCCATTGATTATCAAAGAAATATCAAGTGACACAAGAGATCCCTCTCTGAGTTGAGTAGGCTAGTGCCCAGCTCTAAAGCTGGTTGAAACAGTTACCTCTGTCATTTTTCTATCAGCCAGAAAAAATTTACAGAGTGCTAACATGTTGTATCCATTGAAACCATCAAGAAATGAAAAAAAACTTCTTGCCAGCCAGGACATCAAGGAACTGGTCAATAAAGGTAACAAAAATGGTATTTCTGTGTGTATTTATTCATTTCTCAGTAATCGACACAAATTTTCCATTTGTCATTTTTCTTAGGTACAACGACCAACGAGGAAACCCACTGATTATCTGAGATTGGGTAGATAAAATTAACTTTCAACAGTTTTTGGAGTTCTTCTTTTACGATCCCTTTCAGGGTTGGGTTCATTTTGTGTTGGGGTTGGAATATATATATATATATATATATATATATATATATATATGATTAGTACACAAATCAAGGTGCATACCCTTCATATCCATGTAATCCCAAGCGAAGGATTCCTTATGTTTCCAAAACAGTTGAATCAGTTGTTCTTTCTATAGGGGGGATAAATTTGGACTGGTATTTAAGGTTTTTTCGGGATCATTTTCTATTGGGATGATTTTATGGCTGAGTATTGAAGGCATCATATCAAAATAAGGATCACCATCAACAGTTTTTTGATTAGGTTCTCTCATTATGACATCTAAGAGATGGGTCGTTGGTTGGCTGACTAATTGGGGGTTGCTGATAAAACTACTAATAGTATAATCCTTTGTTTCATCCTTGAAACATAGGGCCTTACCAAGACTAAGAATTGGTTGTACACTATTTTCTTCTGGCTTGAGTTCATCCCATACAGGTCTCTCAATATCTTCACTTGGTTTGGCAGGGGATACAGAGTAAGGCTCTTTGTAGTTTTTCCATCAGAAATTGTCATGGCACATGTCCTGCAGCCAATGAATGCATCGATCGTGGCCAACAAAGGTCTTCCTAGGATTAGGGGGTGTCCTCCTAAATGAGTTTTTGGTTGCAATACTAAGAAGTCAGTTGGATGTTCCCAGGAGTCCACGGATAAGACAATATCTTCCAGTACCCATTCTGGTCGAATTTTGGATCGATCAACCAACTCCAATGGGGTAAGTATTATACTTGTAAGTCACAACAGTTCTATTTTTTCCTTAGTTAAGATATTTATTGCAGTTCCTAGATAGATAAGAGTATTTGGAATAGTCATGCGATCAATATAGACGATTACTGTGGGGTTCCCAGGGTCA
>JASDQU010282789.1:1525-14605 GCA_032191745.1 Picea mariana
TCCCCTTATTATCTTCTTGAAAGAAAAAGCAATAAATAAATAATAATAAAAGGCATGAATTGGATTGGAAACATTTGCATCCAGGACAGGTGCAACTCACCTTCTACAAAGGCACCCACAGGTAAGCCTTTCATTTCCCTTCTTTCACTGCACCCTTGTCAGGACATCCCTTATCCACCTCACCCATTTACATGATTTGGATTTGATCTCTTCTGGAAACATCCCTTTACCAGTGGACACTAGCCTAATAGGATGCCCTGCCAATTCCTCCAAACTTGCCTTGCAAATTTGTATAATTTCTTTGAGCACTTGACTGGGTAAAAGGGGTTTTATGCACATGTTTAATAAAATTGATGATTGTATGTGATTGACATTGCTATGATCCCTGTGACTTATGAGCCCATGGAGGGCATATTTGTTGATGTGCAGGATCATGCCTGAAGGACAGGTACCATATTGGACCGATACACATGGGGAGATGATTAGTTTGGAGCTCCATGGGGCTGAAGAGCCCACCAGATGGATGCTGAGACCCCAACAAGGGGCAGAGATAGGAAATAATGTTTTCACCAGGGAAGAGCAGAACGCTCCACCAGAGGCAGCTGAGAAGACCTATACCCAGGAGGGTTGTTCCCTCTCCATTGAGACGTTGGTCTTGGAAGGCCCATGACAGCACCTATGACCTCCTATGACATCATCCAATGATATGGGAGATTGGGAGGTATTTGTGGCATGATTGACACATGTGGAAGCTTCCATAGGTCCAAGAAGGGCTAACGTTTTTCTCCTGGCGGCCACATTTTCCCTAGAAAGGGATAACATCACCCTAGAGGGGCATGACATTCTCATTACTTGCTTTATTAGGGTTTCATTATGACATTTTAATGTAAAATAATATTATTTTTTATTTTGGCCTTGTCGGCCTTTTGGTGACCTAATTTTTAATTGAGGTCATTGCTACTATATAAATTGAGAGCTAAAACTCTCATTTTGATCATCTTTCACTCACCACTTGGTGAGGTCTGAAATTTTCGACCCTCTTAGGGTTATTGGCTGAAATTGTGGCACACTTGTTGAAGGAGACTTCTTTTTGGTGTTTTTTAGCATTTATCTTGGTGAAAGGTTTACACCTATGGTATGGCTATATGAATGCTTGATAAATGTAAGTGAATTTCTACAAAACACTTCTTCATTGAATTATTATGGTATTTGGTTACTTGAATTTTTTATTATAATTTGTTGGATTAAACCCTAGGTGACAAGCACAGGTTGGTGTCCTTGTCTCATGTCCCTACTAATTTAAGAGCCATTTGATTTGCTAAATTTAGATAGAGCCTTTCCATAGCAACATTCTATCTCTATTCTTCTAGCCTAGCCATTTTTATCCTTGTTGTTGACCTAAGAAGGAGGAAAACACATCAAGGCCTAGGGTTTCTATACCTTGGTGAGTCGTTGTCCCCTAGGGTTTGATTGATGAAGCCTTGCCTTAGAAACACTTAATCTTCAAACTCTCTTGTATTTAGTTCTATCATTTTTTACTTAAGCTAGCCGATTTCATCTTGCCAACAAGATAAAGAAGGAGGAGAAAGCATTAAGGCCTAGGGTTTCTACATCTTAGTGAGCCTTTATCCCCTAGGGTTTCATTGTTGAGGCCTTGCCTTAGCAACACCTCAACATTTAACCCTATCATCTTTAGCCATATATCTATCTTCACAACCCTTCAACATTTGCAGCTACTTTGACTCCATTTTCCCTAACAACGCACTGATCTAAGACTTCCAGCGTTGATTACCTTTGATCATATAACTTCTAAACATTCTTGAAAAATCATTAACTACTTCTAACCCTAGCTTAGACTAACATTTACTAACCCTATTGCTGCTATCATCTACTTGAGTTATCTTTATACATTGTAGCATTGATTTACGTTTAAAGCAATTGAATGATTGGCTAAGATGTTGTTTCTAGTATTGATATTGTTACATTGATTGTCATTGGCATTTATTGTGAAGTGACATATTATAGTCATCACCATTGTACATCATTGAATTGCTTCATTAATATTGTTTATCAATTTATTTATATCAGAAGTCCATGATTATATGAAGTACTAACCAAGCAAGTGATCTTGCATATGCATAGTTTCTTTGTTTCTTTGTCTCGGGTAGGTACACCTTTTGGTTATTACTCATCTTTAAATGGATGATTATCTGGGACTTTATGATTGGTGGTGACTTGTGAGGGGGAAATTATCACTTAACCTTTTAAGCCCTTTCCTTCTCAAAACCCCAGGTCACTGGGGATGTCTCCCCTGGGCCTTACCTCCCTAAACAAAAATAGCTATCGACCCATTGAGGTGACAGTGGTGGGATAGTCTTAGTTTCGCCAGTTGTCCCTTCTTCCATCTGCCTTTTACCTTATCTACAAATTGTGTGATAATAGATACCATTCATTCATAGTTTTAACAGTTAGAAAAATATAACTACCCCAAACCCAAGGTATTAAGGAATTATTCCTCTCCTCTCAATGGATGGTCTCGATGCACGCACGATCTCCTGACCTATGGTTAGGATCCATTTGATGCCTAAGGTTTACTAGGCCTACTGGACCCCAATAAACTCATCAAAAAATTAAATATTTACATGCACATCACACTAATGCCCTTAGCCAGTCTCAACTCACCCTTCTCTCTTGATTTTCTAAGTGGGACCCATGATAATCAACGATTGAGAATGAGTTTCATTTAACACCTAGGTCACTGCTACCACAATTCTCCTATATCTTGATGTGACATGTGGCTCAGTATCCACTTGACATGTGGACCAATGATGACTCGCCAAGTCACCATAGGGTGTTTAGGCTCGCTCGACTAGAAAATGAAATTTTTCTCTCTCCTATAACTGATTAAAATACTTAATTAGCATTTCTTAAAATACTACTCTTTGGTATTTAATTAATTAAACCTAATTAGGGACAATTAATATTCCCTATTTATTTACCCTTGTAGACATATTTTCACTTAGCCAAATAATTTACTTAATTACCATCTTGAAGTGATTATCTTCTACACTAATTAATAAAAACAATTCCCAAGGAAAAAAAGTGTAAATTTTATTCATCTAGAAAAAAATTACATTATGAAGAATGCATGAGAATTCATGCATTTAGTAAGTCTAAATGAAAATTAGGCCATTATGTCCTAGGAAAGCCAGAGAAATCAAACATCTAATAAATATATAATATAGAACAAAAGATCACATAAAAGGAGAGAAAGCCTAGCATGGAAAAGAGAGGGACTGAAAAATCCCCATCATAACACCACCAAGGAAAATCCAAGAAGCAAACCCAAATCCTCACCAAGAGAAAGAAATTAATGAAACACCCAAAGAAGACCCAAATACCAGACATAATAGGTCATAGCGGCATACATCCTCCTAGAATCAGGTCCAAAAACGTAAAATGCATGGCCAACAAAAAGAGGGGGAACAAAACCCATAACTCCAACACTAAAAACATGAACATGAAATCAATGCCTTAGAAACAGAGAGACAAGGCTCTGAGTATACATCAAAACTTGAATGAATCGGCACTACAAAGAATTAGAAATAGAGGATCATCCAAACGATTGTAGAGGAAAGAGTATGCCTCGAAGGAGAAACCCTAGCAGCAAAAACAATGGGCTCGGATAACCAAAAATTACCAGATCCACTGGGAAAAACCACACAGAACCACATCCCACAATAAAACCAGACGATTTCAAGCCATAACATTAAGGAAAAAACAAGGGAAATGGGCATCAGAAGGAGGAAACAAGGGAAACCAACACCAAAGCCCCACACTAACACTCCTGTTTAGATCAAACAACAGACACAAATCTGCATCACTTCTCACAAGACAACCTCCATAAAACCAAGATCCCATTGACCGACGATCACCAACGAACTCGCCAAAGTATACCAAGCCTACAACATGCCTCGTCATTTTCTATCATAGACTGCAACTAGGGTAAACCCTGTTGGATTACTGAGAGGGGGGGTGAATTAGTATTGAGCAATTTATACCACTTATTAATCATTTTAACCACAATGTATATTCCTTTAACTTATTTCAACAATGTTCATGAGTTCATCATTAATATATTATTGCATCATAAAACATTAACATCCATCAGTGCATAATGAACAATAATAGACACATCCACACAATGCACGTATTTTACGTGGAAACCCAATGCGGGATAAAACCACAAATCTTTTTTCTTATATGTCTTTAAGAATTACATTCAAGGAAGCATCAAATTCCAATTCTCTAGCTCCAACTGGAAGGAGGCTCAAACCCCCTAGTTTCTCGGGATACAACCTGAGGGAAGCTCCAACTCCCCAATTCTTTGGCTACAACCAGAAGGAGGCTACAACCCCATGTGTTCTCTAGCTACAACCGGAAGGTGAATACAACCACCTGGTTCTCAAGCTCCAACCTAAAGGAAGCTCCAACTCCCTGATTCTTTGGCACCAACCGGAAGGAGGGTACAACCCCCTTTCTTTTCCCCATCCCGCCTCCTTGAAATATAAGTCTCAAATAAATGATGAAACCACTGCCACACTGTCACTATGAGATATACCACTGCAAACCTATACCAATGTGCCAACAACCTATAACCAACCTGTACCATTAACATGTAATCAACATGTACTAGTAATTAGTTTGTACCAACAAATACCAACAGGTACATGAACTATATATGTTTCAACTTGTGTATGTACGCAACTTGTCTATACTGCAATCTTCATATGTATGTGGCTTGTCAATATTGTATCCTGTGTACACCTTCATAAAGCTAGGGTTTTCACCTTTCTGAAACTCACACCTTTTGTTGTCTCTTTCACATCAACCTGTAACTTGTACCAATCAACCTGTACTATCAAACATGTACATCAATCACTCACACAACCTGTACCATCATAAGTGCATCAACTATGAACATCACAATACCTCATAACCATCACCAATACCAAGATGTGCTTTTAATAATATATCATGATATCTATGCCACATAATCCATATACCATGTGACAACAATACTTCTAGCAAGTGCCTCTAACCATGCACCAAATATGTGCCAATCATGTGTCACCAACACTACTAGCTAAACATGTACCAAGAATATTCCTTAATAGATTAGATCTGATAACACAAATCTCATGCACAATATCACAAGAATATCATTCAAACCATGTGCATATATGTCTCTCTAGTCATGTGCCATACATGTGTATACAATCATGATCAAGTTGAATAACACTCACATGGACTAGACATCAAACCCTCACTGATATGCAGTCTCAAACTAACCAACAACTTCACCAACACATCATAACCAAAATTCATCAACCATGTACCAAGAGATACAAGATATGCCTCAACACTCAAACCAATAAGATGTACCAATGATAAATACTAGACATACCAACACTGTATTTCTATAGATCTGGCTTATATTGTAAGTTCCATAAAATAAATATCCTCTCTAGGGAAAATGATCAAACTCCCATAACCATATCACATGTAGACACCAATGTCAAACTATACATAATAATATGACATACTTTTTGAACTTGTAGATAGATCTATTGTACCTGATCATTTTAGACCTTCCTGAGAAGTTTCTTTCAGACTCCTAGAACTCTCAACAACTCAAGATTTAATGGATTTTCCCAGCTATACATGACCTCTTCTTCTTCAGACCACATATGTATGCACCCCAATCCACTGCATCCCACTTATGTACACAACTTCCTCCAATGCAACCCACATCACCTAAAAAATTAGGGTTTTTTCAGTAATTCTGCAACTCCGAAACTTTCACCGTCAACTCTTCTTTTCTACCTCAGACTTGAATAACTTCAGATGTATCAGTGAGTACCTGCAATAAA
Source organism: Picea mariana (assembly GCA_032191745.1). Taxonomy (NCBI): domain Eukaryota; kingdom Viridiplantae; phylum Streptophyta; class Pinopsida; order Pinales; family Pinaceae; genus Picea; species Picea mariana. The sequence continues at coordinate 7,459 of JASDQU010282789.1, forward strand.
ATTTTCACAAATGATAGATATTCAATGTGACCATTAGGCGCTAATAAGAGACCCTTTCTCTCTTATTTATACTCTCCAAGTAGCTTCCTCAAAGGGTTACCTTCTAACTAACTTAACCCAACTTCCTTATTTTAGGGATAACCCACTTCTAACCACTTTATCCAAAAATAGTAATCTCACCACTTCTATTTGAAACTAATTTATTTTTAATTATATTTTTTTTGCAACAACTTAACTCATAATTAACGCCTAGTTAAAACCACTTTGATTAGTAAACTTCTTCTAGGAGCTTCTAGAATAAATTGACTTATTTGACCTTCTAGAATAAATTGACTTATTTGACCTTCTAGGGGCTTCTAGATAACTCATGAGGGTTCTACAAATTCACAAGGCCATAACTCTCTAACCATGAGGAGTTATGTGGCGTTCCACATATCACCGTAAATGGCATGAAATATACTACTCATCTAGAATAGTATTACCTACATATTTATTGATCTCCATGCCTTTAAACCTCGAACAAAATCAAGTCCCTTACCCATACCTTTGTGCTACCAGAATTCACTACCAGACTTCTCCAAGGCTTGAAATCAATGTAAACTATCACTCTCTAAGGGTTGACATCAATTACAACCTCCAAACCAACTGTCAATATGTTAAGAACCAAATATCAAAATAGCATAAAAGACCTCAAAATAAGTACTCAATGCCTTCTCAAAGAGAGAATTTCAGATAATAAGCCTCTTCGAGGAGGAAGCCTCCTTATACGCAACATAAATTTACAAATACAAGATGAGTCCAAATGAAAAGGTTTCCTTGGTATATATAGGATACTAGGAGGTACAATTACAACCAATGAACCCAATTCGACATAAATAAAATAACAATACTAATGTAATATACCCCAATTAAGGGTTAATGTACCACTATTTAGGGCTTAACATGCCCCTCCCCTTCAGACAAGTGTTGTCCCCAGTGCTTGAGTAATCGTTGATGCTTCTGTATAAAAGAATCATCTTCCCAAGTGGAATCTTCAACAAATAGTTTCCTCCACTTAATGAGATACTCTGAAATGGATCTATTCCTCAAGTAGGGAATTCTTGTGTTAGTGATAGATTCAGGTTCCAATATGATTTTTCCTTTCTCGTCAAGTTCTGGAAATATGGTTTAAACTTGGATCTTGTCACCTATAACCTTTAATCATGAAATATGGAAAACTGGGTGTACTCGCGAAGATGCAGGAAACTCCAATTTGTATTCCATAGTACCAATATTTTGCAACACCTTATAAGGGCCATATTACTTTGGTGATAATTTATTATCTTTCTTAGCTTGCTTGAGGGAAATATGTTTGTATGGTTGTAGTCTTCAAAATACCCAATCCCCTACTTCAAAACTTCTTTCACTATTGTTATCACTGAAATTTCATCCACAAATGGTTACAAGAATTCAACATCGTTAAACAGTTATGAGGTCATCCATGGACCTGAATTAACACAAAAGAATTCACAAAGGGTCAAAACTATACAACTAGTGAAAAAATTAAAGGGCGCTATGAAGACACTGGGCACGCGCGCACATGTGGAAAACAAGAACGCAGAAATCGCGCACATGCGCACGATGCACGACTGTAGTCGCAAAAAGCCGAAAACCTGAGAAACGACGCATTTATGAGAGTGGTCGACCTCCCACCCACTTTTGGTTCAGCTTCCAAGTTGATTTGACACTCAAATATGGAATGGATTCAACTGAGTGGCTGGTCAAAGACCTAGAAATGCCCTAATTAGCCTCTTTACACACTACAAACTAGTTGAACAATAACCTAAAGGAATGCTATAAAAAGGCCATGGATACACTTCATTTTTCAAGGAATTCAAAGAAAAGTTATGTTTCCATTATTCTCTTGAGGACTCTTCTATCCTTGCCAAGAGTATACTTGCATCATTGCATTGGGCAATCCATCTCACCCCTTGAGTGGATTAGCAAAGAATTCTTTCACCATTTTCATTTTTATTTTCAAAGTTGTAAGAAGAGCTCATTTCTGGGGGCCCAAGAGCCCTCCCTTGGAGGAAGAAGGGACTCATAGTCCCCTTGCTTCTCGGTGTTTTCTTTCACTAATATCAGCCTTATCATTGGTGACATGGGCCTCATTGTTTCTTTTGTCCTTATGTCCCTATGTTTATAGATTTAGTTGTTGTTTTATTTCTTAGTTTAATTCTTAGTTATTGTTTTATATTTCTTTTTCTAACCCTTTTCCTTACAGCTGTCCTGCTTAGAAAACCCAACTAAGCTTGCAAGCACCTCTAATTTTCTCACTAAGGTGACGAAAGAGGCACAACAGATTGGCGACTTCGCTGGGGAAAGGTATTAATTTCCTACCCCATTTGGGTTTTTCTAGCTCTTATTTTGGTTTATTTAACTTGCAGGTGCATTAACTGGCCTAAGCCGACTTGCCAACCATCCAATTCCAAGGTGAATTGAGAGAATTCCACCTGGAATTTTAATTCACGGCCGTGTGTCACCCGTGCGTGGGTTTTGTGGCCCATAGACGCGCATCATGCGCACATGCGCTCAAGTCACAGTTCTATTTTGCGCACGTGCACACATTAACTCTTTTTGGTCTACGCACATGTGCTCTGTGCGCCTCTGTCTCCACTGAGACCCACACATCTGTGAAAAAATTCACATTGTAAAGTTGTTGAGATGTGGGGAAGGCCATTAGACTTCTTAAAAGATATTTCAAACATGTTTTAAAGATGCACCACATTTAGTCCCCTCTTCGTATAAAGGGGTTAGTCAAAACGCATAGGCACTTACGGGGTTAAAATCAATTTCCTCTTTTGCTTTCATTTTTGCCACATGGATGGCTTGTTTTGACTCAAAATATAAGTTGGAAATCACTTTTAATCACATTTAACTTGCATTGGGACTAGAAGTTGGATAACAATCGCTTATTCTGCTCTTCTCTCGTGCCTCCAAGCGACCTTGAGAATCAGAAAAAGATTGTGAAACAATTTCATCTCCCTTTAGAAGATTAAAACCTTTAGGAGAGGAAAACAACCCATCTTGGGACTCCTCTTATTTTAATTTTTCAAACACATATTAATATTGTAACGGGCCCATACATGCCCACGTGCTACAAAGATAGGATAGTGCTTGAAATTTACTTTCTTAGATCAAATCACTAAGGAAGTTTAAAGGTTTTGTAACAGGCCCATACATGCCCACATGATCACAATCTAGGATAATTTCAAAGCCTTTCTTAGATTACATCACAATAGGGAGTTAAAGGAATAGTAATGGACCCACATGTCCACATGCTAGCTTCCTAGGGACTTTTGAATTACACAAGGTTGTACCAAAGGCACTTAGTTAATTAGATAATCAACACTTGTAAGGACCAAGTGAAGTCCACATGCAGCAAGGTGATACCTAATTCACTAAAAATTGGCACACTTTCACTCATTCACACACAAAAGTCACTTATCACTCACATAGATTCTTCTTGAAACATGGAGGTCAAAGTAAGTTTCCTCCAAAGGGATTCTGAAACACCCCACCCTTTTCTTGATGAAACTATCCACTCCCATTTAAATTCAACGAGGTTGGTTCACACCCCCAACCTCTCAAAACAACTTCATCTAAATTTTTTTCTAAAAACTCACTAAGTTTTCCTCCACAGGAGGTGCCAAAAGAATTTTTTTAGTCTAGGTAGGATTTCGGGGATAGGCATCCAAATAACTCCCCGTTATCTGGTTCTCACATTGTCAAAACCATAGAAGTTGTCAAATAGGGAACTGAAAATCCTCCAAGTCAAGTGTTCCTAACACCATAAGGCAGGGAGATACTTGTGAAGGGTTGAAGGCCGAGGTCCATTTGTTCTGTGCATCCTCCCTTGAGGCACCCACCTCTTGGATGGGATCCAGCCCGTGACCCATTTCTGAGGCCAAAAATCTAAATGTCGCACTTTGACCGAGGTACCTGGTGACCAAATTTTAGGACATCTACCCAGGTGGCAATTGTGGGCTGCAATTGCACCTTGATTGGATTTTGTGCGGCTATTGGGAAATGTCACCAGCTCTTTCGAGATATGCCCCCTGTACCCCTCATTTTAACCAATTATTTCATCCTTCACTAGTTCTCTTCTGGTGACTTCAGAGCCCACTGTTGAATACTATTAGAAGTTTCAGTGCTATTTGAGAGGAAGGACGTTACGTCTTCTAGGACACGAGCATTTGTTTTCTTTTGATTCCCCACGTGGAAAAAACCCACTTATCCACATATATGCTTCTTTTTCAAACCACTTTATGTATGATGCACTTCTGACTACATTTTGACTTGGATATATATATTGTGTAAAGTTCAAAATTTCCAACAAAGGCTCTTGTTTCTTTATTACTCTCACCACCATTTGCACACATTCACTCAGCTAGTTGGACATCATAGGGGACCCACAGAATCCCTGCCGTTCCCAACGCTTGCTAAACCTCCCTCCTATCTTAGGGGGAGTGTCTGGTCTTGCCCACTCATCGGCACCACCTTCACACACTCCTATGAGTGCTATTGTTTTAGGATCATCTTTGCTTGGTTCCACATTACTTGGGTCCACTTCCCAAGTCCCACTGTCCACTCGCTCTCCTTTACATGGAAGCGGAGGACCAACTTCCTCTCAAGGGGGAAGTACCAACCCACCTAGCCCCCCTCGAGGATCAGGTTCACAACACACTTACACCATAGCTGGAGCTAACCCTCCCCCCCCACTATAGATGCCATATTTGGCCTCTCTCAACATACCGGATCTAAGCAAACTCACCAATGATCCTATATTGCATGACCCCACATGGCCTGCAATGCCCACCAAACTACCTTCAGACATACCCAAGTTTGAAGGAAAGGTAGGAGATGACCCTGCCAACCATGTCATGACTTTTCACCTATGGTGTTCTTTCAACACCATTATGGATGATTTCGTCAGACTGTGATTATTTCAATGCACAATCACTGGCCCATCAACCAAATGGTATGTAGATGAAAAATTTGGGTCCCATGCGACTTTCGAGTCCTTAGCCAAAGCATTTTTTACCTTCTTCCAATTACCAATCCGCCACGACAATGGTCTAGAACTACTCTCTAATTTCAAACAAACCTTAGCCACACATATCGTTGATCACATACACGAGTGGTGTCGGCGACGTAGTTTGTGCAAAGCAAAAACCACCAAACAACAGTGTCTTGACTAGTTTCTTAGATCACTTGTCTCTCTCCTCGGTAAGGATGTAGCTTCCACCTTCCCTCAATCAGAAGAAGAATCCATCAATAAGGCTCAACAATACGACCTCATCTATTCATAGTCAGGGTACTTGTACATTATACTCCTTGATCTCCCAAAACCTATGTCGTTCGGCCAAGACAAACCTGGGATGTCTCACTCAGCAGATGGAGTGATTGGTAATACCACTCACCACAGTCCACAACCCCAACAACCACCAATGTATGGAACACCTCAATACCCACCGGCATACGGGGGCACTTCCTATTACCCCCCACCCCCTTATCAACAACCATACCCTATTGCTATGCCTCCACCCATCAGTGAGCCACTGCCGTCACCCCCCATACACCCACCTATTCAAACGAGTTCTAGTACCCCCTCTACCTCAACTTATAGTAATAGCGAAAGAACCACTCCTTCCTATGTACCTTATGGATCGTTACCCCCACATAATCTGTATTTTCGTTTTCCTGGTCCCCCAAAACCCATCGCTCCCCCACATCCTCATGTTGGGGTGAATTTTGTTCAACCCTCTCCCGTTCATCAATATCAACATTTTGAACTGCTGAATACGACAAATCTGACCCATTCGTCGAACAATGCCAAAAATAAAGGATGAAACAGGAACAACAACAACCCAGGTTAAGGAGGGAATCAACCCCAGCAAAACCAACCTACTGGGGGCAACCAGAACCAAGGGAATCAGAACCCCCAGGGGGGAAATAATAATAGGCGTCAAGGGAGAAATAACAATAACTTTAAAACCAACTTCCCTTGTTCCCTTTGCGGTCAGTTCGGTCATTATACTCATCATTTCCCCCAAATCACTAATTTCAAATGGTTGAAAGAATCAGGCAGTCTACCCCATCATCCAACACTGCCTGCCCCTCAACAGGCCCCACAACAATACTTGCAACAACCCCCCCCTGTCGTGCTGCAGAATCCTATTCCACACCAAGGTGTGATTAACACCCAATAGGACACACAGCCTCCCCCATCTCAGGTGGGATAGTACCTCAATCCAAACAATTCAGTAGATCGCACGATCCTCCTCACTAGTGTGGAAGAAATCCTTCAGCAAACATGTAATCGTCAGTATCATGCACCCGTTGAGTCTCCTCCCATCCCTCCAGAGACAAACCCTGCACCAACGGGACCCTCGTTGGTGATCCTTTTCTCTAACACAGAGCCACCTCTTCACATCCCTCGCATCCCATTACGCAGGAATGTCCACAACCCACAGGCTAGGGCTGCTCATAATTATAGTTTGGTTGATGACTTAGCACAATCCGAGGCTGCCATGTCAATCTTAGAAGTCCTTCAGACTTGTCCCACTCAGCGAAAATCATTACTTTCCGCCTTGGGGGCTGTTGACCCCACAGATACGTGACTCATTACATTCGATCTCGACAGCGGCAAACCTCACCTTCCTGCCTTGATCGCTTTTCAAATCCCAATAAAAATATGGAACATCACAGTTCATCAATGTATCATTGATGAAGGTGCATCTACATGCATTAAGTCCAAATCTGTATGGCAGAAGCTTGGTTCCCCCAGACTCATACACTCTGCCATTACCTTATGAGCTTATGACAGATGACCATCATCTCCTGAAGGGCTCTTCCAAAATGTCCCTATAGAACTCAGGGGCAAGACTATTCTTATCGACATTGAATTTATCGACACCCCACTCAATTATAATATCCTATTCAGTTGTAGCTACATGTACGCTATGAAGGCAGTTGCCTCTTCCGTCTTTAAAACAATGATGTTCCCCCACAACGGGAAGATTTTTACCATTGACCAAGTCACATTACGAGCCTAACCCATCTGCCAACATCGATAACATTCTTCTTCTCATCCACATGAGTCATG
>JASDQU010282790.1:0-13692 GCA_032191745.1 Picea mariana
AAGTATAAGTTGAAAAAGGTTTTAAATTGTACTTGATACTGATTTCCCCCCCTCTCAGTATCAACATGGACCTCCTTAGACTCCATATTGAGTCAGGGAGTGGATTGTATTGGTTTGAGTATTTCATTCATGCATAGGTGACATATGATTGATTATAGTATGATTTTGTATATGGATCATTAACAGTGTTTCATCGATGGATGCAGGATGACGAATTATTGCTAATCTGACTCACATAAGGAGTGAAGGGGCAATGCATAAAAACCCGATATTGAGGGAGAGGTGTGGCAACGTTCCTGTCACAACCTACTAGCACTCCCACCGTGGCTCGAATTGTAGGTTAACAATTGCCTATTTTGAGAGGTCCACGATGTCGTGAGGGCAGATTGAGACAATCACTCACGAAGATTTTAAGGGGCATGCAATAAGGCAGAGTCCTTATTCCTTAGAAGCACTTAGTCTCTCACAAGGTCGCCTGAATGGAGTGCCGACTCCAGGGGTTGGACAACTACCAAAAATATTCAAAGGCGAGTGGCACCCTTGGAGCACGAAGTGAATCTTGAAGGGCACAACGCATAAATAAAACTTGAGTCAATGAATCTAGGTGGCCTAGAAAACCTTGAGAGAATAATTAAACCTTGAAAAGTCTTTAGGCCTTGCCAGATTTAATTAATTAATTAAAGAATGAATTTATTAATTGTAAATCCCAAACGAAAGTCTAATCCTATTCAAAAAAGTGAATCCTAAGTCTAAGTTCTTGTAAGGAGACTAAGCTAAATTATTAACTAAATTAAAAATGAATGAGGTAAATGAATTTAAGAATTAAGTAAAATAAAATATACCTAAAGATATTTAATACACACGTGTACAATAAAATACCAAATTGAAATTTAAGATAAGAAAGGAATAAAGCTGAGGGAATATGTGTATGCATAGAATGGTATCTAGAGTCTAGCTACCACTAATATAACTAGAAGAAGACTCCTATTTTAACTCAACTCAGATTTAGTAAGGCATCAATCATTAAATAAGAATCTGGGGAATAAAGAGACAACTAGGAGCGATTTAGGAAAGGTGAGGGAAATTGAATTTTAATTAAAATAAAATATGTAATTACTGGTGCAACTTGGGGAGAGGCTGACAAGTGTAGGGGGAATAATCCTAATTTATTAAACTAAAAAGTGATTTGATTATGCATGTGGGGATGTTTCAATAAGGAATTTCCTATAAAGAAAATGGTCCAAATAGGAGGAGGGGACACTGGTTATTGGTAAAGTTACGCTGCCGAATTATTTTTGACTCATTTTACTTGTGGGAGTTGGGATACCCATCTTGAGAGAGAGTGGTGGCTTTACCTTGAGAGGCAAGCTAGGAGCTAGAGTAATTTCGGGTTTGTGTGCGTGGCCCCTTTGTGGCTCGGGGGGATAAGGGGGAAGAAGAGTACCCCTAGCATTGGATGGGAGGTACTGGTGAAGTCTCAATGATTAGTGAGCGAAAGAAGAAAGGATATCCTATTGTCGAAGAACATTTGCAACTCGTCGTCACTGGTTACGATGTTTCCTTCAGTTTTTACATAGAGATTGTAGTGGATTTAATTCTTGAACAGTGTATGTTATGTATAAAAATTAACAATGATTGTTGTTCTACACAAAAAAAATCTTCCTTCCACCAATATAAATTCTAGTTATTATAGTTTCTTTTAGGATACCTATGGGTTTTACATAGAGTTGTAATTTTATATGTTAATAACATTGAGCCCAGGACTTGGTTAAACCTTTAGTAAATGTTGTTGAATGCAAGGATGAACATATTAAGAATTATGTTATTACATTTCCAAGAATACGAGGTCATTGGAAAATCTTGGAGATTACCCTGTGCACTAAGTTGATGGTTAACCTAAAATTTGGTCACTGACCCTACGAAGAACAATGGCTTCGATGCTAACCTTCACTGTGTAAATTCCTTCCTGGATGGTAGTTTCTAGTGTCATAGCTCCTCTCCATATTTATCCATGGTTGATGTATGCGTACGTAAACAATTTTTGTTGAAAATGAGTGTGGTTATGATTGTTTTTGTTAGCGCATCCTTGTCCTGTAAATGAATTGGGAAACTGTGCAAACCGAGGATCTGCCACTACCCTGTCACGAGACCCTGTGATTTCGTTTTGCCAAATGTCTTGAAAATAAATCTTAGCTCTTGATTCGTCTTGGGGATTGGTTCCCTTGTTACTAATGTAACATCGGGTGCTTGGGAGAAATTAACTATTATGACCGCTTTGAAAGGGATTCACATGGCCAGGTTATTAGAGTGCAATCAAATTTATTATTAGAATGGAAACAAATTTATTCCTACTGCAAACAAATCCATTATTAGAATGCAAACGATTTATTCCTGTTGCAAACAAATTTATTATTAGAATGAAAACAAATTTATTCTTTGCTGCCAATGAATTTACTATTAGAATGAAAACAAATTGGATAACAATTCTCTGCTGCAATTTATTCTTGTTCGCTTACTTTAATTGGTAGGTCAACACCCCCATAGTAATCACCATTTCAAACTATAGAACCTCCGATTTTTTTTTGTAATGACAGGAGCTTCTGGAATGGTTTGGCCTGGTCATTCGTTTCCAAAACAAATTAATTCCCTCAGTTTCCAAAAGCTTCATTGGTTGGATTGGAAACCGTGTGGATCTTCCAAGAATTTTCCCCTCATTCACTGATCCTTATCTTTCCCACGATGGATTGACTCGATCATCGAACGATTCTAAGGAAACTACTAGTTATATATTCGCTCGTGGATGCGAAGGAACCTCACAGTGAGAGACTCGCCAATAACTCACAGTCTTCTCTTCCTGGAGCTCGATGTATTTCAGAGTTAAATTGATGTGTTAGATGCAACCTTACACCCAACACCAGAACCATAATATCATCCTATCCGCCTTCAGGAGTTGATGAATTAATGCTCCAGATCACCCTCTTATTCATCCCCCGAGAATCCAAACTACCAACTCGACGCCATAGCTTCCAATGTAAAGTTGGGGTCACTCCTCTGACTAATATCTGTTATGAGGAAAATCTCTCTATGGCCAGGGGTAAACCACAACAGACGGAAATAACTGCAGAAATCAACTCTAATATCAGGTATGCTATATAATAAAATATGCTAACAAGACAAGATAAAATCCTACCTCGTCTAGACCTTTGATGAAATCCACCATTGAGCACTTGAGTCAATGCAATACAACTGCAACTTTTCCTCAACAACCAAGAAACAAAAGCATATGGTGATAATATATAAATTTAGCACATTCAATAACATAATCCATCAACATTCATAACAAATATGCCCATGGAATAAGAATTCAAATATTTGCAAGATATCAATTGGATGAGAAAAGAGTATTTCTTTTAAAATGTAATCAACATAAGTGAATGAATTACAAACTTCTGTGTCGGCAGGGTTAAGAACTGAGAAACTAAGTCCCTTCCATCTGGGCCTCCACCACTTCAATCCTCCACCAAAGACAAGCTCATATAAGAGAGACAATGAGGTTCTCAATCAAGTAGGGAAGAGCTTGGGGGATGAACAATGTGTTCAGACTTAAAAGGACAAAAGGATTTAGACTCAATATGAAGTGAATAATTTATCCAGAGTGACTTTGCTCTCAAAATTGAATTCTTCTCCTCTTTTCCATAGCTCAGATATGGCCCGTTTATATCCTTCAAATGGAACTGAAGGGTCGATTTAGAACGTTTCCAGTATATGGAAGGTCAAGGATCATGGATCTCATGATGTGACATGGAAACCTGACACCATTTTTTAATTTTGGGCACAAAACCCGATGTACGTGGGATGTAATGGTGCAACCTATGTATACATATGTTGTATAATTTTTAGGGAGTGTATATGTGGAAAAATATTGTTTTTAGCTCTGGGATTTGCAAAAAAGGGACTTTTCATAGGGTGAGAAAACTCTTTCTATAACAAATGCCCCCTAATGTGTGAGGTCAGAGGAGTATCTGCGATGGCCGAAATACATTATAATACCCAGAAGTGGAGTAATAGAGACCCAGCTGGACAAAATAGTTGCTCATGAGAATATTACAATCTATACTGACTTTGCGCACAAGGTTGCCAATTTGAATTACACTGCAGATCCATGTGAAAATATACCAAACAGTTGTTCATGGCCATGAATAGGAAATACAAAGGTTGCTATATGCGAAAGGCTGTCATAGTCATGAACAAGGTCTAGTAAAACCAGTCCCAAAATCAATTTGAAGATATTTGTATACAATGGGGTACAATTTGATCCCCCATGATCACTGAAGTCACATAGGTACTGGTCCAATGAAAGATAGAAACAACTCAGGAAAGCTGTGACTATGAACTGTTGTCTTCAAGTTTTCTACACGGTCTGCCAAAGGTGCAAGTCTACATCGTGTGAATAAAGAAGTTGAGGTTGAACACACTGAGACTTCATTTGATTACCGGTCATTAAGGTATACCATAAACAAACACGAGACAACCTACCGATAATCAAAGTAGGTATCAAGGCACCAAGTACATTCTTACAAGTGTGAATAAAGGTGTCAAGGTCGAACACTTGAAGAATCCATCGATCAGGAGACATTGATGTATTCCCAACTGTCGATGGCGGGAGAACCTACCACTAATGACTGCAAGCCTCTAGGTACTCATAGGACTCTAGGTCTCATTTCTAGAATAGATGGGCTGAAGTTGATGGAAGGAGACTTACTGAAAGGAGAGCATTGAGGCATCTCTCATCATTCATCACAAGGTACAAAGCAGGAGGTTGATGATTTGGAGGAAATCGAACGAAGAACATGTTCACAAACCAACAACCCTGTACGTCTTTCATGTGTGCCAGATGCAAGCGATACACGAAAAAGGCCCTATGAATAGTAGCCAATAAGGAAAATTGCTGACAAACGTGAGGAAACCACCAATAAGGCTAATGGCATCCAAGACACTGCACAAATCCTGATGTGTGAATAGATTTCTTACCGTCGAACACAAGGGAAACCTCCCAGTCAACGACCAATGATGAAATGTTGACTACTGGGTTCAAGGTTACCTACCAATGATGAAAGTATGACCAGGGTGCACGATAGGACTATAGTTTTATGTAATTCTGAGACACACTGAGGGTATGGCCGACATGAAAATTCAAGAGTTCTGAGGAATGGATGACACATGTTGATAGACATCCTTTGAACAAGAGCATGAGACATATGGAAGACTCTATAAACATAGACTCAATGATGAAACTTTTTGATGTAGGAGGCACCAATCAAACTCTCCATAGGGACTGGAAGAGTAACTAGTCGGGGGAGTAAACTCTCAGTAATGAGATTAGCTTCCTAAGGTCATGCTAAACCCAAAATTTTGATGACATGTGGACTCGAAATTTTGTGCTCTGTTCAAAGGCGACACGACTGCTGCCAATATAAGATAATATTATTTCCCACCCGTCTTTTTTTGTTTTTTCATAGTCAAATGAATGCTATGATACAGAGGAGGAAACGAGTGTCGCAAGTAAGCAACTAGTTCCAGCGGTGGAACATACCTATGCTCAATGAAAGGAGGTGCATGTAGGAGATGGACACTCAAGGGAATGTTTCCTCTTGGGTATAGGGTGTCAAGATGCAGAGGATATAAACAAGGCTTTGCTTGGCTGATGATGCAAATTGCTGAGGTGATAGGCTTATAATGAAAAAGTGAGAACTAACAATAGGCTCAATACTGCAAGCAAGAGAATGAGATGCAATACAACTTAACGCCAAAAAATGTCCTTTTTCGTAATGTTAGTCTACTTGGTTTGAAAAGGGGGTAAAATTACACCAAATAGACATGCTTTCAAATCCAATTTACGAGTGTGAAAGAGACAAGTTCACTCGATAATCTTTTCTCTTTTTGAGAGAGTCAGAAAGAGATTAAACCAGACTCGTTGGGAGTTCTCTAGGTATAGGTCAGAAAGATTATGAGTAAGAAATGAGGTTCAAACGTAAAGTCATGTATTATCTACAAGGGACTCTTGATCCCACAGACAAAAATCTTTGCATGGGCACCGAATGGAGCAAGGGATCTAACTAGGGTACCCATGTTTGGTAAGTCTCTGCCATTCAATAACGACACTTATAGTGGCAGATAGAAGGTTATGTGTTGCTATTAAATGGGTTCGTACCTAAGGCATATGAGCTGTAGTCATAGGATGATGCATGTGTGCAAAATGGATTGGTGACCTATCCTATATGTTGGATGACGAAAATACATGTCCAAAGTTTCGAATGAGCAACATGGCGCTGAAAACCACAAGAATCCTTGGATAAAACCAACAAAACCAACTCCATCCACTGTTGTATTAGTCCATTAGGAAAAAATATTAGACAAAACTATGTAAACTGGGTAAATGTTTTCTATAAATAGTAAAAAAAAAACCAATTTTACTATACCATTTGTATTTTTTACCAAAATAGTGCATTTTGGACCAAATTGCCCCCAAATTTCAACTGTTGATTGCGGGAACCACGAGAAATGGAATCAACAATCATCTGGACCAGGTAATTCATCTTGCTCCTCTTTTTATTTCTAATGGATTAAAATTTTCAATTAGGTTTCCTTTTTTGAGTATTTTAGGGCGCAATTCAGAAACTTAGGTATACGCAGGCTATAGATCATCGAGTCACATATACACATACCTATAAACGATTGTTTGCAAAACAACTAGCGTATAAGCAGCCCTATACATGAATGTGTAAACTGTAGCTTGCGTACATGTCTGTGGATAAGGTTTTTAAGATGTTGCTAACTCAAAAAATGGTTTGCATCTTGCAGGATGGTGCAAGAGTGGAGAGAAAGAAAGCATGAAGAGGTGGATGCTACAGTGGAGAGAGATATAGGGGCTCAAATGGCCTTAAAAATATGTGGGCTATATAAGTTTTGGGCTCTCAAAGGTATGAGGGCTCAAGTGAGACTGCTTCAGCTGCTAGTGAACTACTGGGATCTAGATATCGAGACCTTCAACCTTGATGGACAACCATTGAGGATTGAAGTTGAGGATATCTACTTCTTGACATGATTGTCATGTCGGGGTGAGGTGGTCATCCTCAAAGCCTGGGGAGCTTGGAGTGGCATGAGAATAGAGGATTACATAGCCACTCATTGCATTGCAGGGATCGAGAAGGTAGGGATCCAACTCATGATTATAGCAATCAACAATCTGAGTCTCAAGATTGTTGTCCTAGTGTTGACACAGATCACAGGGTTTGCCTCTTTGCATCAGGCATCGAGACCACTTATGTTCTATTTAGTGGAGTTCTTGTGACCCATGGTTTATGACTGGTGCACCTCACTGCTAACCAACATGAAGAGCCAACTGACAGACTACAAGCTGGGTAGAAAGAGGAACTTTAGGTTCACGTCTATCCTGTGTAGTTTTTTCTTTGAGCAGGTTCTAGGCTTGGGCCCTTGAGTTGAGATTGTTCTGCATGGACCTTGCGATCCAGCCATGGCATGATGGACCGAGGTGATGAGGCAGAAGGGGGGTGGTAGGGTGCCAACACCATACAACGATGATTTTTTCTTCTGGTGGAGTCGACAGGTGTTGGCTCTGGAGGACTACCCTTACACATGGATTGAATTTAGAGGAGATATAGACATGCTGTTACCACCAGGTTCTGCCTACGGAGACATAGGTATGCCAAAGTTTTTTGAATATTTCATTTTTTATTTATTTTTGTATAATATAACAAAAATATTTTTGGATGATTTCAAGTACTAACTAAACATGTATGTGGTGCAGACGTGGGTACACGACGATCGAAAGGAATTCCATGACACCGACAGAGGCACTGGGGGGATGAGCCAGTGGGAGGGGACACTGATAGAGTGCTTCAAAATGTGTAGGGCAACCTGTCTTGTTTGACACAATAGATTCCCATGGTTCAGGGAGAGGATCTGCCAGAGGTGATGCAGCGACAGGTGGTAGGTGTGCCCCGTGCTTGGGTATGACTCTTTCGACATCTCTCAAACACCATAGTATGCTATCATGACACACATCCGACGCCACAAGCATATATTTCGTGACTATTTCATGATTGACCTTATATGTATTTTGAGGGTGTCTGGCCCAGTTTTGTACTATAACATCATATTTTTTGGAGAGATGAAATATATAAAAACATTGATCTTCGACTTTACTTATGTTACAATGTGTAAATTGATGAAAGTGTTTTCTTTGCTTTAGTTATGTGACAAATTCCAATATAAAACAAAATTAGCATATTCATCGAATACATAATTAGAACTTCTAGGTATGTGATGATAAGTAATTAAATCAAAATGTCATTCCAAAAGTTGTACCCGTAAGAACTGTCGGAGTAGAGTAGGGTATCACACATGGTAACTTCCATTCAAAAGACATACCAATAATTGCGAGTCCAGATGAACTTCTAAAGAGTGAATACCATGTGAAATGGAATCGCACAAAAGTTCTATAACGATTCTATATTCGGCCAAATTATTCATGGATGGCCCTAGGAAAACGCCACCTGAAGACACCAGAAGTCCCTCGGGTGAGTAAACAACCCAAGAGGTGGAAGCCAAGTTCCGTGTATGACGACTGGCTCTGTCTGCGAATCCAAGTAGACCAAAGACTCCGTTGACATCTGCAAACCAAGGGAAACCTTGATAGGCAAGTTGAAGATAAAAAAGAAGGAAATGATATATACACTAAAATACGTTAGTATACAAAGAGTTACACCCAAGCTTGGGGCTCAAGCGTAATATATTTTCAAATAGAGCCCATTCCCGGGCTCAAAAAACATGTTCCCTTCATAATATTTGAATTCATAGGCTCCTTTTTCTAAGACATGTCGCACGATATAGGGACCATGCCACATGGTTTTGAACTTGCCTGCCCCCAGTGGTTCTTTGGCTTGGTCGTATAGAAGGACCAAGTCACCGTCAACACACTGTCGAGGATAGAGAAAATTATCATATTGGACCTTGACATGTATTTTATTCACTTCGATAGCTGTGGAGGCGTCTCGACGCTGCTCATCTAGACTCTCTAGGTGTACGAGGAGTTTTTCAATATCATAAGTGTCAGGTAGGAGCGCAACTACCAATCTAAGATAAGAGATTTCACATTCAATAGGTAGGATCGACTCCACACCATGCACTAACTGAAAAGGGAAAAATCGGTGGAAGTCTTAACCGAGGTTTGGTATGCCCAAAGTGTTGGATAAAGCATGATATGCCAGTTAGATTTGCTTTGGCTGACCGTTTTTTGCAACATGGTCTTGAGATACTTGTTTATGAAATCTACTTGTCCATTTGCCTGGGGGTAGTAAGGGGAAGAATGACCATGTCTAAACCCTAGTTTTGATGCTAATTATTTTATCATTTCATTATGAAAGTGACTGCCATGATCAGTGACAATCTCTCTCGGGATTCTAAGCCTGGCTATAATTTGATTGAATACGAAGACAGCGACAATCTTACCATCAGATTTAATTATAGGCACGACCTCATCCCACTTATTAAAGTAGTCTACGACTGTGATAATGTGCTGATTCCCCCTAACCGAAGTTGGGTTGCAATCCATAAAATCCACCCCCCACTTGGTGAAGGGGACGATGGTAATGACTTGATGGAGAGGGGATGGATGCGAGAGAATTTTCTGAGTGAACACCTAGCATGGGTGACACTTCTTAACCGCTTCAACGCAATATTAAAAAAAAAAAATGACCAAAAATAATTGGCTCGCAAAATTTTCTGTGCTATCGTAAGCCCAGATAGATGACCACTGCAAGCCCCACTGTGGTAGTCATTTAGAACAGACTCATCTTCTTCGTGATTCAAACAACAACGCAAGACATTGTCTACTCCTCAATGAGATAGGGTGTCGCTGATGATAAGGTAGTTCTTATCTTGGTATCGTATACGTCGTCAGTCATCTCACAAGAGATGCTGAGGGAACTTCAAAGTTTGAAGATAGACAACAATATCTCCATACCAGGGGTCCAAAAATGAGACAAGGAAAATGTGTTCATTCGCAAATGAATCAACATGAGTAACATCCTCATTTAACCGAGGGAATTCATATATTAACTCTGCAAAAACTAGTGATTTTTTGGACTTTGCAGAAGCGAAATTGAGATCAAATTCTTGTAGAATGACAATCCATTTATTGTACTTCCCCCCTATGATACACCTAGTAAGGACATATTGAAATAGATTTACATCGACAACCACAGTAGTTTTTCAAAACAACACATAGTGTCATAATCATTGAACTACATGAACGACAACTAGAGCTAGCTTTTCAACATGAGAATATTTGAGTTCAAGGCCGACTAATTTTTGAATAATATAGTATATGATGTGCTCACGGAGCTCATCATCCTCCTTAACCAACACCATACTAATAATTTCTTCGGACGCGAAGATATAAAGTAGGTAATCTCTCCTGTAGTCCAGAGACTTCAGTAGAGGCATCGATACCAAGGATTTCTTCAAAGCATCGAAGGATTCCTAGGCTTGCTCATCCCAGATAAAAGGAGTGTCCTTCTTTAAGAGACACATGAAACCCTTAGTAATATTGGCATAGTTCACTATAAACCGTCGTAAAAACATAGATTTCCCCTGTAAACCTTGAAGTTGATGAATAGTGCACGGGGGAGGCAATCAAAGTATTTCCTCAACCTTTAACGGATATACCATGATCCCAGTCTCAGATACTAAAATCCTAGAATTCAACCTGACCTCACACAAAATATGCATTTATGAGGGTTCAAACAGATGCAATAATGGTGGCATATTTCAAAAACTAGCCGAAGGTGTTTAGGGTGATCCACTCTCTTATGAGAGTGAGCAGTGAGATCGTCGAGATAGGCTTCGACTATATGATTTAGATCATGAAATGCAAAGGTCATAGCTTGTTGGAAGGTTGCTCCGACGTTCTTAAGGCTGAAAGGCATCTTCCGGATGTGAATGTACCCCAAGAGAAAATAAATGTCGTTTTATGTTGGTCCTCGAGCTTAAGTTGAATTTGGTTATACCCTAAAAATCCATCCATAAAATAAAAAACTTCACTTCCCCACACATTCATCGAGAATCTGGTCAATGAAGGGTATTAGGAAGTTGTCTTTGGGACAGGCTTTATTTAGGTCATAAAAATCCATGCATACACGGATGGTTCCTTGATTTTTATTCACAAGAATGGGATTGGATACCCAGTCACTCAAGGGAATTGGGTAGATAAAGCCAACGTTAAACAGTTTCTCTACCTCTGCCTTAATAGCAGGGGCCTTCCTAGGATTGACAACTCTAAGTCGTTGTCGAACAAGCTTAGCATCTGGGTAGGTTTTAATCTCATGTTCGACAATTCGAGGGTCGATTCCCGTCATCTCTTCATACGACCAAGTGAATACATCCCGTAATTATTTGAAGAGCTCAGTGTAGATCATAATTTCTTCTGACAGACAATCCACACCGATGTATACATTTTAAACCTTTCTAGGAATATGAGAGATATCGATCGTGATGGTAGGAGAGATACTTACCATGTTTCCTTCGTCATAAATGTCGTGCGTATCAAGTGGAACTACGACGTGACCGATTATCTCGCTCAAGGTAGATCTAAAATCATCTTGTTCAATTCCGAAAAGATCTAGGAGAAAATAAGAGTGATGATGCATATCATCCCATGGCTTGTCAAAACCATTCATGGCCTCTATGATAGCTTCATCCGAAGGTAAAGTCTCATAGAGGCAATCATGTGAACAAGATGATGAAGTGGCCCACACGGGATCTGGAATTGGATCCTCCTCATCTGTATGCTAGGTAACATGATCTGGACCAAAGGAAAAGTAAAGAACAACCTCACTCAAGAACATCTGAGTTCTTCATCAAATATAGTGGAGTATTTTTACTAGCCATGGAAATCCTCAGATGCATAAGAAACACTTGAATAATTTTCCTTGCTCTGGAAAGGTGTTGTATTTGGAGACGATCATAATGGGTGTTTGAAAAAAGATATCCCTTTATGTATTCTTATAGAGTTTTATAAAAATTTCCATCTAATCCCGCATGCTTAAAAGAGTTTCCATGTCAGATGCATCTACTCCCATGTACTTCAAAATGAATTGGAACAATTTTATTGCACAACTTATAAAGTCACTATTGATTTTTAATAATGATGTAGGGATGGATATCTTTGAAAGCATAGCATGTTCACCAAAGAGAACCTCTGGCACATTTCTTCTCAAATAATTCATCCAAGTTCAACTTCGAAACATTTTCTCGAACCATATCAAACACATAAGCTTGAATTTGTTCTTGAGGATTTTTTAGCTCATAAAATGCATTGTCAACATCCTATTTCACAACACGATACTAGATGGAGAAAAATAATTGCAAAAATACATTTTCCTTTGTTTTGGTCTCAATGAAGACGTCGAGGTATTAGAGGTGAGTAGAGAGAGTACCATCCATTCATTCGCCAAACATGGATTGACAAAGTGCAAGCTCGACTCTACAAGCTTCAAGAAATGACCCCACTTTTCAATAATCCCATCATTTTCTTGGTTGATGCAAACCAAACACATGAAACCCCTGTTGGTGCTACACTTTACCAATTCAACGCTGTCTCAAAATTGATCTGTTAGGGTTTTAGGAAGATCTAATGTTCCTTCACAAACAATGTTGGAAAAAGAAAAACCAGGGTTATATACATGATCAAAACTTGTGACTATGCCCATCATTGTCATACCCATGCTTGTGATGGTCATTTTCATGTTGATGCTCTACAAAGGAATTTGAGCAAAATGGTGATCCTATATTTTCATATTAGAGAAGATCCTTTATCATTAAATGCCTGCAAATACATGGAGGTTTTAAACCTTGAAAAAGACTAAACCAAGACAGAGGTGAATGAAACAAGAAAATCATGCATACAAATCAAATGGACATGCTGGTAATAGCTCAGTATTCTCTCCATTGGCATACTTGGCATTCGAACTAGAGATGTGGTGTTTTGTCCCCTAGACATGCTTTGATATTATGAAATAGTCGTTGGCTCTTCCATTGAAGCTTGCATGTAGAATTTAACACTTGATCTTGGGTGTTGGTATTTCGTATAGTGTGTGTTGTGTCGGCTTGTGGAATTGGAGATTCATCATCAATGAAACATGAGACTTGGGCCTTGGGACCATTAATTGTAATAAAAATTTAGAAGAACCCTGCATAGAAGGCCAAGACCATAAAAAAAACCTTATTTTTGTCCAAATTTATAAAAATTTGCATGTGATAACATTGGATCCAATGGGGATGGTGTCCTCCCTGTGAGGCTCCAAAGAACTCATAGACTTGTGCCTATCCATTGGGTTGTTCCCAATTTGAAAGCTACAGTCAAAACCACTCTACAAATCCATTCGCCTTTTGCAAAATGAAAAATATACTAGAAATCCACTGATACTGCAAAGTGGAAAAATGGAATGAAAGTCCACTGCCAAAAACCTAAACTGAAATTGACTGTCACTGCAATCTACTGTTCAAAAAACTACTTATACAGGTGCTGAAATGAGAACCTTTGAAAGTTGAAAAAAAACTGAAAGAACTTGCTAAAAACAAACTAGAATTTCACACTCAAACTGATAATAA
>JASDQU010282791.1:0-11131 GCA_032191745.1 Picea mariana
CCTTCGTGTGTGTGGAGACTGTCACACTGCCACTAAGTTCATCTCCAAGATTGTTGGGCGAGAAATTGTTGTTAGGGATACCTATCGCTTCCATCATTTCAAAGATGGCTGCTGTTCTTGTGGAGATTATTGGTGAATGATTCAAGAAGCAACATGTTATCACTTTTATTTGGTAGGCATCATGAGGCAATTATTACTTCTCTCCTATCTATAGTGTTTAGACCATTAATCGTGCCTTCCTTTCAAAAATTGTTGCATTTTCAGTCTCTCATCCATGGGCCTGACAATGGCTGCACTTTTGTTTTGCAGTTCTTGAATTGTTGTGGGGGATTTCTCTCTTCTTTCCACGTTTGTTCCTACCAACTCAATGACCTCTTCTACTTACTGAGAAAAAAGTATCTTCAAATCCTACGACCTGATTGCCCTAGGGACCATTTGCAGTATCTCAAATTGCACTCAAAGAAAATTGAGTTGATTTTCAAGGAGTTTCTTGTTGATTTTTCAATAAGCTAGGCTTAAGCATGAAGTTCATTCCATTTTTAGCATTTTACTTAAACCATAAACAACTTGTTGCAGCAACCAAGATCACAAGAAGAAACACCATGCACAAGTACACAAGAAGTATCCTGGGAAACCCTTCTCAACAAGGGAAGAAAACCCAGCCAATCCTTTGCTATATTCTTCAAGAGAAAGACCTCCACCACCATAAAGAGCTAGCACACAAAAGGGTGCTCACAAAACCTAAAAGACTAGTACCCAAGAGAGGTGCACACTTTTCCCAAGAAGTAAGTACTTGCTGAAATTTTCAAACTCACACTTGTGATATGATTCCTGAATGGGGAATTTACCTTTATTTATATTAGACTGAACCTATCAACAGTGGTGTCTATTGGCACAACAGGGCCGACCTCAATAACTTATAATATAATTAATAATTACCATATTAATTATCTTTTACATCAATTATCTTTCACTTTATGGTGGGGCCGACCTATACTCTTTACATCACAAATAGAGTTACAGGTAAGTCTGACTCTTGTACAATATAGCAAGGGATCTCATACAGCCACTAGTGGCACACCCATCTGTGCTCAACCACAAGGATGTCCACATCTCTATCTCACTGCATCTCACAAGAGAACCACACTCACTAGTGCTCAACCACTAGGATCGCGTTCACATGTGCTCAGCCATAAGCACGTCCAATTCAATAGATCTATTTATCACTGCATTACACAGGAGAATCATCTGGAGTATCACATCATCTCAACTCTCTGCACAGAGGAGGTCAATACATCGTTTCATCTCTATCTCAGAACGATACACCCAACTCATGGACTTCCCCACATAGGGGCACACAACATTCCATCTCTGTCTCAGAGAGGAACCACATACCCAACTCATGGGCTTCCCTAGGGCACACAACATTCCATCTCCGTCTCAGAGAGGAACCACACACCCAGCTCATGGGCTTCACCACCTCACACAGGGGCACAACGTTCCATCTCCATCTCAGAGAGGAACCACACACCCATCTCATGGGCACAGCCAACTCATGGGCTCTCTCTCAAGTCGACTCACTCAGTGTGTATCCTCGAGGATGTCTCACACAGCTGTAATCATCAACATTTCTCCTGCTNATGTATCATATATGATATGTTTTTGTCATTGTTTTTAAATCCATGTCCCTTTCTGGTTGACTGATATTGTGACCCAGCATGAAAAAGTGTCTATCTTGAAGAAATTCAGGTTTACTGTTCAAATATGATTCATTCTTTACTTTTACCAAACACAGGGAAACAGAGGTTCTATTTTTCTCCTTGCATCTCCTATTTATGTTTTCTGAATTTAAAGAATTCTATAGAATTCTGAATCTGAATTTGAAGAATTTGTTTAATCTCTTATGCAGGATAATATACATTCTGTTTTTATATCAATTGGTTTTATTATAGACATTTTTATATCAATTAGTTTTATTATAGACATTTTTATATTGGTTTAACTTTTCTTAACCATTATCCAAATGACCATGGAAGAGATAGCAACTGAAAGAATATTTTGCAATACACATGCAAAAGTAAAATCCATGCCATTCAAACAAGGATATCATGGGAACCTTGCTACCAAACAAACAAGGACATCATCCAAACCTTTAATCATGCATAACTGCATGCTAATAAATCAGCATGTCATATTATCATACAATGTATGAAAAAGATGCATATACATACCCCTTATAACACAAACATGGCCTACGGTCGTCTACCACAAATTTATTGTGGAGAAACTAGGAATCAAACATTGTCATCAGATTCAATATCTATAACTAAAAATCATCTAATTGTCTAGAATAAAATGCTAAAATGGGTGGTATTATCAAAATATATACCATTCTTAATGACATTACCCCAAGTTGACTAATTAGCTATTTTCTACGAGTGCACAATTTCATGACTGTTTTTTTTATGTTTTTTAACCATACTTAAAAAAACAAGTATAATATTAAGAAAACAACTCAAAACTTATAACACACATAAGAATAAACCATAGATCGTATATAGAATTAATACAATACTATATACACTATAAGGACTCATAAGTTTATAGTTTTTCCATTAATGTCATCAAAATGTACTACATAGATAAGATGGAATCATAAATCTAAAACATGATATTAACGATAATATGGAAAAATAAAACACTATACAATATATTATTAAAGTGTATATGGAATATAAATGATAAATACAAAATAGGGTAGTTTTGTAGAAAAAATTCATGAGTGAATCTCATCTTGCATCTCATACTGATATTGCATCTCATACTGATATCATTAATAAATACATTCCACATCTTTCCCCTTGTCCGCAACCACTCTTCCCTCACCTTGCATATAATAGAAAGCTACATGTGCAAAAACATCAATATCTCCACCCTATGTCATTCAAGCTCATGTCGGGACATGTTTTTGGACACATTCACACGCTTTTTTTAAATACATTCCACATATTTCCCCTTGTCCGCAACCACTCTTCCCTCACCTTGCATATAATAGAAAGGTACATGTGCAAAAACATCAATATCTCCACCCTATGTCATTCAAGCTCATGTCAGGACATGTTTTTGGACACATTCACACACTTTTTTTAACACATTGGGAAACATTTACATAAATCTTTTTAAGTTTTTTTGGTGTCCCAAGTGTAGGACATGCTAGGACATGTGGAACTTGAGTGTCCAACTCATGTGGGACATGCATTTAGGACCTTGCATTAGGATGAGGATTGCCTTTGTTATCAGGGGTGGCCCCACACCCATCATTAGTTCTCTTTATATCAAGAATATGAACATCCTAGTGATCATTCTATGAGATTCCCAAAGCAAGGGACATAAATTCCTTATTCAATGGTTATGGTAGTGTGTTGAGAGGCCAGCAATGTCACCACTTTTGCCTTTCTTGCATTACCCATCCATGTGCCTAGGCCTTCCATCATTGCACTAAGATTGTCTAGAGCAAGGGAATAGAGTGAAAGATTTGAGAGTAGACTCCCTACTTATGGTGTAGGGAACACCCAATAATCTAGCAATTGGTGCATATGTGCCATGTCTAACTTTACTTTCATAGATCCAATGATCTATAGTGAAAGATGGGAACCTACCAATGAATTATCAGCATATGAAAAATAGTTAGTTGATTGGGCCTCATTAAATAGAGATGCATTCATTGTCATCTAGATAGGAAATAACCTTCATTGTAAATAAGGTGCCATGAAACATGAAACTTGATAGCCCAAGGTGATTTGTCCACTAAGAGGGAAGCCTAACATGAGATGAAGGGAAGGAGGAATTGGCCTAAAAAATTAAAAATGCATTTCCAAGTAGACTTGGCATAGAAACATAGAAGATGCTCAAGACTCTTGGATTACCCACAAAATGGTTGGCACTTGTGTAAGGGGATTTCAAGATGGCACTGTGGATGACCATTGGCAAGCCTACTAAGGATAATGGACTAAAAAAAATGTATTTTCTAGTTCAACCAATGATTTTCGAAGGTCTTGCACTCTAAAAAGCTAGGTCATCTACTTGAACTTCAATCTCCATAATTTGTTTAAACAAGCACCCAAAGCACATTTATGAAAGAACCATGTGTAACCATCAATCAACTTATAATTCTTAAAGGCCTTAGCTTTGTTCCAATTTCAATTCTTTCACCAAGCAATTGGATATTATAGCCCCAACTTCATTAAGGAGTCTACAATAAGTTCCACGACTAGTCTATTAGAGTTGGAAAGTAGGAACCACTCCTTCAACTTAGGCCAAGGGATCTAGTCTCTAGTTTGAGATTCAAATATATCTTGGACAATATACATTTTTGGTCTAAAGAACTACAGTGTTGAGAACCAAGCAGAGTCACACAAATTTTTTCCTTCATCCAAGAAGATAGGAGATCACCATAACAAGTGTTCAATGAACTAAAAGACATATATGAACCCTAGGCATTTTCATTTTAGGGATAACTTTAAAACCTTCCAAGACTACCAAATACTTCAATAAACAAAGGTGCCTTTGATTTTAACCATGACTAGGGTGAGAACTAAAGTTTGCAAGTTAAGGCTCAACCATGACTTCTTACTGAGAAGAAATCCTCTACAAATGAAATTGTGAAGGAGCACCTTCTAGGATTCTATTCCTTCGAAAACTTTGATAATACATTTAGTGCACAAGGCTCGATCTTGAGTGTGAGTTCTAATCATCCCCATCCCCCCAATCCCTTGGAGATTCCAATTAACTTGGTGAAAGACCTTGCCACCTTCAATATTCTCCTCGAGGACACTAATTTTTCCAATGGTTGCTAATTGTTGATGATAGATAC
Organism: Picea mariana; assembly: GCA_032191745.1. Taxonomy (NCBI): domain Eukaryota; kingdom Viridiplantae; phylum Streptophyta; class Pinopsida; order Pinales; family Pinaceae; genus Picea; species Picea mariana. The sequence goes on from JASDQU010282791.1 coordinate 4,874, forward strand.
CCAACAATATGACTAATATGCATGAGTTGCAACCAAAACATTAGTACTCATTTGAAACCTGACAATGACAACCAACAACTTGTCAACCATTTTTCATTTTTTCTCTACTCTTTAAATAAATATCTCCCATGGTGCCTTAGGGGATGCATAAAAAGTGAAAGGAATACCTAGGAACTTACATATTTGTCCTGGTTGAATCCATGACTATTCTTGGTCCTACTAAACAACCAAGGAGGTAATGAAGACTTTGCATGTAGCACTAGGTTTGGGACCACTAGATTTTGGACATGGATGTTATGCAGAAGGTTCGTAGTGTTATCCAATAATCCATGCTCTAGGATAATGAGAAATGAGTCACTCTCAAAGTTCACATTGACAAGTTGTTCAATGCCATGCTTTGGGAGAGGAGTTCCTTTAGTGAGTCCTTCTTCCCACCTCATGAGAGATTAGATAGCATAAATATTTAACTACCATCATGAAAAGTGTAGGAGGTAATGAGCAACCTTGATGGTGTGACTCCAAAAGTGTTTTCACCTTGCTAGGAGAGCACCATATCTCCTAGCCCCTTGGTGATGCTTCATGGACACATGGATGGATTAGTTTAGGTGGATGCTTGACCTTGATTACAGTACTAGTATGGTGCCCTTGCTTTAGAGGTTGATATCCTTGTCATCTTGTTGAATAACCCATTGAGTGCACACACCGTACAAGTCGGTTGCTCAACTAGGAGAGGTAACCTAGGAGTAGGAGCGTTGAGCACTTGGAGGAGGGCACTTAACCCTTAGAGTTTGGGACCATGTAATATGAGGTACATGGTGTATGGATGAGCCCTTGGTTCTTCTGTCACGGGCATGCACATGTGGAGGTGGTTTGCTCTTGATTTTCTAGACCTCGATTGGATTTTTATGTGGCTTTCTTCTAAATTGGAGCGTTTGAGACCTTGTGACAACATGTTACGTGCTTGGACTTGGACACATTTCATTAGAGGAAGAGTGTCAAACATTTTGGAGGTGGGTGTTTAGTCCTGGATGACATTGGGATTCTTGGATGCTTGCATGGAGGCTTGGAGTTAACATGATGATGCCTAGGTTGTGATGGTGATCATGTAGGTGGAGTAGACCTGAAGGAGCACATTGCTTAAGAGGAGCAATGGAATTTGTGTGGGCTTGTAGAGGAGGGAGTGTGGACATGTCTTGTGTAGTGAAATCATCTTGGAGCCTTGATTATGTTCGGCAACACCTTGGAGCTTGACATGTGTACCCTTGGAATGTAGTTCTTCACAATGTGTGAACCTACCTATTTGTAGTAGGCTTCTTGTAAGGTCTTAAGCCCACTTGTGTATTGTTGGCCCACCTTGCTTCTCATATACATAGAGGAAGGAGAGAGTCCTTTCTTTCACTCTCTCATTCATATTCGTCTTGTGCTTAGAGATGTATCACTAGGGTTTCATGAGAAAATCGTTGGAAGGATATGGTGAGAAGAGTATTTTGATCTCTCTCTCTCTCTCTCATTTTTTTTTCTATCTTTGTACATTATCTCTCTTGTCTTGGAGGCACTAGGGTTTTTTGGAACATTTGGAGCATCTTGAATACTAAGGTCAAGGATTCATCCCTTGGATACTTGGAAATAAGTGTTTTGTGATTAAACCCTAAGTGGTACTTGTTGAAGAGGAGCAAGGAAATGTCTCGCTTGGAGCCAAGTAGTCTTGCTAGTGTGATACTAGTTTATGGAGGATCTTTGGTGGAGCTAGGGTTTTTCATGGTTTGACTAGATAGGGTTTTGGAGAGCTAGAGGATTGTGCCAGCCTTGGACCCCAAGGCTTGGTTATGTGCATGTACTTCATATTTATACATAAATATGACTTTTCTAATTGTCCAAAATTGTCTCAATTGCAGATTTGATTTTTAGCATTCATTATCTTATTGGTTTGGTAATTGAGCGCTAGTTTGTCATGTTGATTTGATATAAGTGAAGGTTGAAATTCTTAAGTGATTTAACATTAATATAGAAGATAATAGGGTATATTTGTTCTTGTAAATATGCATTAATTACAATGGTTCCAGATCTGATTGTATGCTTGGAAAGTGTGCCATAAGGGCTGAAACTTGTTGACATATGTTTGGCATCCTTACTCTTGAATTTCCTAGTGGATTGGGATTGAAGTGAAGTGAAATATGGTTCGGTGTTTGTTGCTATAGTTTATATTTTAAATTATCCCCAAGATTGAATATTCATAAGGTTTGGATCCAAAAAACCTTCGGTGTTAGAGTTGCATTAAAATTTATAATTCCAAAATTTCTACAGATGGACACACTAAAAAAGCCCCATCTCTTTATATTTTCATTTCTTGATGAATAACCATGTTGATGCATCTAAAAAAAGATTTTGTAGATCACCAAGTAAATAAATCCCAATTCCTTGAGCCTGAACAAAATTAGGAAACACCACTAGACCTTATTGCAAAACTTAATGAAATCAATTTTATAAAATAGTATGTCAATCCATGAATTTAAATAATGTGTCAATCCATGAACATATGGCCCACCCCATACCTTCCCATTTATTATTATCTAGAGTAAATTAGCTTCATACCTTCCCATACAATAATAATGTTGTTTAGAGTAAATTAGCTTATCTATTCTAGAGGAAAGATTTAGGCTTAGGCAATCTTGCATGAGATAGTAAGGCATGTGTTAGGTTTCCAACTAATGATAAGCTTAAGGTTCCTCTGCTCAGGGATAAATCAAATTATGTCTTCGCCTATGTTGGTTCCATAGGAATGCTTTATGACTATTTCTTTTTACACTTGGAACAAGTTCATTTTTAAGCTACCTTGTAAATTTCACTTAAAAATTCTTCTAATCCAGAGGACTTATCTTTGACCATATTTGACAAAGCAACAATTAACTCAGCTAAAATCAATCAATACCTGAAAATGAACTTCGTATTTACTATAAATCTGAATATCTGAACTCTCTGATGGGCGTGCGTGACAAACTGTGAGGTCGCTGAGGCGCAGGGCATATATTACTAAACAAAAACCATCTACAGTGTGTGCGTGAAGTGGCTTCTACTACTATAAACCACCTAAGAGCGATTGTATGGTTTGACTAGATGAGACTGGTGGAGGTGGTTAGAATTTCATGCATCTCAATATCCAAAATATCTGGAATCTGGCATTGTAGATTGGAGGTAATGGGTTAGAGGCATTAGACCTGCTAAATCCCTTTGCAGTTTTGTCGTAACTCCCTTAGCATTGTTACTTTGATCTGCACTAATCGAAGGGATCTTGGAGGCACCGAATCAACTCTATCATCCAATTTTGTAGGGTATCGTTCTATGTCTGGAAGGTGTTGACAAGTTCTACGAGGAAAGCATGGGCTTCTGATACTGTAACTTCGTCCAAAATTCTGAAACTATATTATTGATAAAAAAAATAATCCAAAGCATTATGCATGGCTACTATCTCAGGCGAGAAACTTCTCTCAGTTGCCTGACACGCACTGCAAGGCTATGTGTGTTAGTCTTGGTTTCTGATTTCGCAGTGTCTATTTTTATTTTTGCGAGGTGGCATTCATTAATTTTTTCTCCAAAGTTCATTATTTAATTCTTTTCACAGTTTAACAACAATAGCATCTTATAGATCCCATTTAAGGGTACAATATGTCACTCACAAAGAATTAAATCTAGATGGGAAGAATAACAATCATTCCTCCCAACCACCCAAGCTACATCATTATTTAATTATTATTATGAAGATATTTTTATTATAAATTATTTATTTAATTAATATGATTTTTATTTATTATTTAATTATTATAATTATGTATTATTTTTTTAAAGATTATTTTTATAAAATTTAGCCTCCACATTCCATGAGGATCTTGTTTCTCAACACTCTACACTCCCCAGAGGTTAAAGGTAAGAAAAACACACGAGTTTGTGAGGAATGGAGCTTATGCTTTGCACTACACATTCCATGTAGATTAAAGGGCTTGTAAAGCACAAAACAACTCCACTTCAACATAAATGAAAGAAGGTACCCTCTGATAGAGAAGGTGGAAACCTAGATGGACACTTTGATTAGTCATGAGATGCCACATGGTAGTGCAATAAAGTTTCAAAGAGAATCAAATGTAGTAGCACTCAAAACACCAAGTTGGGGGAAGGGGGGCAGTAAAGGTTTTTTGGTTCACAATTCTAGAAACAATTATGGAGGTCATTAGCCTTCTGCATACTTAAGACAGAAGAATAAAAGGACAAGTTTAGAATGGATTGGGTTGGATTATTAGAGGAAAAGGAGGTTGGATTGGTTCGGCTAGAAGACTAAAGGAAAGGGAGGATTCTCCCACTGGTGGAGGTTGACATCAAACTGCATAGTTTCCACAGATCAGAGAAAGCAACCAAGTGGAGGTTGATTAGCAGGTCCATGGAAGAATTCTACATATAGTGGGTGTAATATTGGCACTATAATTTTGTATTACTTGATTTCTTGAGCTAGAGAGCCTTGTAATCGTAAAAGCATCTTTTAATAGAAAAACGAAAGAAAGATAGCCATTTTGAAGCTAGAGTTTTTCCCAATTCAATTTTTCCAGGGTATCTTTTGTGTGATTGAGTGTTTATTTCTTTTAAGCATTAGACTTGTTATAGTAATCATAGACATATTTAATACACAACAAGTTGTTCTAAGTAGCAATTCACAAAGCTTATATATTTCATAATAAGATAGTGTTGGTGAACCTTTTAGCCATCGGCCATTGATTGAGAATCAACAAGCTACTTTGGAATATCAATAGCAAGGAACACTATCATATGTTTTTCAAATCTTGGAACTTCAAGACATGGACTGGAGGCGAGGTTTGCATCTTTCCCAATGTTCACAAGTGACTTAGCCCACTGGAACCTAAATTTGGCAACTTGATAATGACAATTTTTTAATATTGTTACCATTCAAACTCTCTTCTAGAGGGAAAAGTCCTAACATCAACGGGAGAGCCTAGAGGCAACTCTTAGGCAAGCCACACATTGTCACCTCGGTGGTCATACCCCACTCTTTAGACTATATGAAAGGGTATCCTAGTCAAGGGGGGAATCCCTACAAGTTAAGTTAAGCTAGGTCATTGAGTAGGGATGCAAATTTTGTAACTCAACTTGACTTTAGCAATTCGTAACTACTCACTCTCAAGGTGTAATCCAAGTTTAAGCATGGTAATAGTTTATCAAACCACTAAACTTTGAACAAGCTTTAAATAGTGAAATACTTAGACAAATGTGTTTGTTTATGAAGTATGATTATTCTTGGAAAATGGAAAGAAATGGAACTTTCTCAAATTCAATAGCATCAAAGAAATATTGACAATAGAATCATTTGAATGCGAGAAATGTTTCAATTCCAAGTGAAGCATATGTTCAATGACACTTAAGATAGAATGGCACCACAAGACTTAAATTAAGAGCACGAGATGTAACCATTAGATTTAAATGATTAAGCAATTCATTCACCATGTCCATTAGATCATCATCAAGCATTGGAAAGACTTAATTGTTATTCAAGATACCATCCATACCAATGAGATCATATGCCAAGAATTAAATCAAGATGCATCTCAACCCAACACAGTAATAACTCTGATTAAAGAACAATGATATGAGGATTCAAAGCATGTGAATGTAAATGTGATATCAAAGCTCATTAACCACACGACTATGGAATTAAAATTAGCTCGTGAATCAAGTTAAGTGTTGCCATAGATGACAGTCAAGGTAGCAAAAATCTATATTATGTTCAACTCACTCATAACACTTACATAGCCATCAAATGATCACAAAATCATCAATATTTAGAGCGCAATAGTTATGTGTATTATGTGTGTGTTTGGAAAAATTATAACCATGAAAATCAGTTATTCACAAATGTGTTTTAGAGCATTCCAAATTGTGAGAAATAAATAGTGAACAATCTCATCTATCAATAGAGGTCAACCAAGATACTAAACACCATGAATATATCCCATTATTTGAGTTGTGTAAAGAAATGCACCAACAATGAAACATTGGCTCTTTTAAGGTGTATGTTAAGGCTCGCTTAAAGTGTTTCACATCATCAAATTTTCCATCAAAGTTAGATCCATATGAAACAGTGTCAAAGAGAATTATATCAAGCATTAAAACCTTCAAAAGCAACCTCAAAACAGTGAAATGAGTTGAGCATTACCTGAGTCGTTTCCCTTAAGGACTAGGCTGTGCAACAAACTAGTG
>JASDQU010282793.1:0-13888 GCA_032191745.1 Picea mariana
ACATGATATCACTCACTGTCGCTCAGTGGTCGATAATCCATGCACTTTGAACGAGGGGGCAGCCAATTGTTACGTCTAACGAACCCTAATACCAAATAGGTTACTTATGTTTTGAACTTCGCTGTTCGTTTGAATAGATTAATTTGAATGGATGATATGGATTCATATACTTAACTCCGACTAACGTCATTGCATCCACCATGGAGACTCTCAATGTTGGGAGGATGTGGCTTTTGATGAGCCTGAGCTATCCAATTTTGCCTAGAGGAACACAGATAGTCCTCGTTTGGAACTAGATCTCGAGAGGCGAGTCCCGGGCCATGGTGAGGCCAAGGCTCTGAAGGAGCCTGCGTAGATCAGTTCTTCCCTGAAGAGCCCGGATGGTCTCCGCCTGGCGTGAGAGTTCGAGAGGAAGACCATGGGAGGTTGTGCTGACCAAACTTGCTATAGTAGGCCGACCCTCTTCGGGGCTTACCTCGTTCTCATGGCATGGCTGTGCAGAGCACCATGCAAGCATAAAAACCAATTGTGTAGGCTGAATCTCAGAGTAGAATTAACCAAATGATGTTGAGCTTTGGGCCCAAGTGCCCCATATAAAACTTCCCACACGGTGAAAATACCAAGAGGGCGGAGGCATTGATGGCTCTGGTAGCCATTAGTGTAGGTGTAGTGGCAATCTCCCAAATCGTACTGAAGCTGAGGAGCTGAGCCTGGGATTCCATTAAGGCTTAGCACACTAAGGCTTGGCTCTCATGCATGTTGACCATCGCGACTGGACAGGGGGGGAGGGTGGCGGCGAGGGGATTTAACTGCCCTCATGATCGCCCCGTCCCTTGACACGTGTGACCCATGTGTCACCCCATCTGGGGAGTTCTTCATTATTATTATTATTATTATTATTATTATTATGTATGGTGGAATGAGCAACTAGTTGGGCACGTACTCGTGTTACACGAGTACCTGCTACCAATATAACCTCCAGGTGTGCCCACGATGCCCCTTACGCGACACACAGGATAATTCTGGGGGATTTGAACTCAAAACCTCATGGAACTTCATATCACTTCATATTCATGGCACTTGCCAATTGAGCTGCCCCCTCGGGGGCTTCATTATTTTTTAACTTCGTATTATAAATGCAATTGAAATTGACATGTTGTTAAGTGATCTAACTCTAGAATCCCTATCCATATCAATAATGTATGGTTTCATTAAGACTTGTTTTGGAAATCTTGGGAAAACTATGGGCAACTAGAGTTAGCCTCTAAGGCGAGTGCATGCAATCTACAATAATTTGACATAGGTTTAAGAGGGAAATGGGAGCTTCCTCAATGAGACACCTTGTTGTTGCCAACATCTAAAAAGTGGTGGAAGGATTTTTTTTAGCAACATGCTTTATTTGTAGTTTTGGGAGTAATTTGATTCCCATGGTGATGTTTTTGAGTTGCACACATTTGGTTTTTGTAGGAAGCATTGTGAATCAAAAGAAATGAAAATATTTTTATTGACCCTAATCATGTAGGGTGGCCATGGATCTTTGTGAACACCAATGATGAAGCATTGTTGCTTCACAAGTGTGCTTTTGTAGCACTAGTGTCTCTTTTATAGGAGAAATTGAACAAGATCAGTTTGTGTTAGAGGATTAATGGATAAAAGATTGAATTTTTGTTAGTGACCTTTATAGACCTTTATATGTTCAGTGATTGTTGTAAAATATTATACAAATGTAAGACCTAGAGTGGCATTTGTAACTTATTGTTTGGTCATGTCTTGGTAGGAAATAGGTGTTTTATTTAATTACACTAGTTTAACTTTGGAACTTCATTTTAAATCTTTGAAAGGAAAGTTGTTGGTCTTTTAAAAGAGTGGGCCATATCTTGGTTGTGGGATATTTGTGGCATTATAAACGTCAATTTAGAGTGAAATACTGGTCAAATTTAGACTTTTGTAAAAGAGAGGTGACAATTTTATGAGGAGTAATAGTGATGGGGTTTCAAATGTATAATCCTTACTAATTGTGATGACAAATGGACATGTTATATTGATCCATTAGATGGCACTATAATCTTTGAATGAGTAAAAGTTAGTGTCACATTATAAATATAGTTATTTGTAATAAATTTAGGATATGTGGATGTTTTATGTTGTGCATGTCAATTTGTTATTCATTTAAGTGTTGGGTTATCTTTAACATATATTTGCAAGTTCTTACTTTTATGTTTCTTTCACATCCAAATCAACCTCATCCTCTTTTATTAATAGCAAGCTTACAAAATTGTATAGTTTTGTTCTTCTAGTATTACATAAAACATGTTGTACCTTTCAATAAGGGAAAAAACATCTTATACTTTGATAACATGATATAATTTGAAGTTGACCATAACACCTATACAGAAGTTTACACAATTCCAAATAATGAGAAGGGAAAATGAGATTTCCATGATGAAGGATAATTCTCCTAGTTTAACTTTGTGACCTATTTTGATCATCTCAAACACAAACCAAAATTATTCCCAACCTTTACATGGAGTGCATTTAGGAAATACTCAAACATTTATTTCAAAATGTATAAGAAATTAAGGATTTAGTTTATGATTAAATTGCAATGCAAAGGATAAAAGGGAGAAAATAACATCAATATGGAATCAATGAAATCTCTCTTCTTCACCTCTAGAACCTACATCTCCATATGGATGAACAACCATATTCCAAGGCCATAAGGAACATCTTTTATAGTGTAGTAAAAATATCTAAAGACATCCTCATTGAGATTCAAAGATATAACATCCATACTTTACTTAGTCGCTTCAGCAAATTCCTATATTCACATGGAACACTAAAAAGAACATTAATCTAAGGCTATAAGGGGTGTTTTTTCTAGTGTATCCAAAATATATAAGTATATCCTTGATATTCATAGGTATAACATCCATACCTTTCTTAGTTGGTTCAACCATGTCCTATATTCAAGAACTAATAGAGATTCTAATAAAAATAATTTCTTTGCATCATTCAATGAGGTCAAAAGGGTCCAAGTTACATAAATCATGCCTCATCTTCTCTTTCCAAAAGGAGTAACTAAGCAAAGAAACTAGTAGCAGAGGGGTTGGGTTTTGAGTCATTAGTATATTAGCATTTACATCTTACTCCATAGTGGGAGGGGGGAAACCATTTTTAGAAGTTACATGTGAAAATTTATATGATCATTTATTTGTTTCTACCTAATGAGGAATCATTACACAATCGTTCCACTAGGTAGCCTTCTCATGTCTTGGTCAAATCCATGATTTCTAATGATATTTTTAGCCAAATCCTTGATTGCAAATGATCCCAAATGATGATAGAATACACACAATAGGTGTATATGTTGATCGGTGTAATGCATGAGAAAACATATAAACTATTGAAAATGTGATAGCTTCCCCTATAAAAAAAAGGTCCTAGGAATCAAATAACAAGGAGTAAGAAGATAATTTGAGGAGGATCAATACATCATTTTGGATCTTCAATTTGGAAAAGTCTAGTCTAAATCCACTTATTAAACACCCCCCCCAATATCTATATGTTTTTAATATATTAAAATAACCATTGACCCTTGTATATTAGGCAATATATTGCTTTCATTTTTTTATTTTTTATTTTATTTTAAACCCCATAATATAAACTCATGGTACAATATTGCTTAGTTAGTGAACCCCCTATGCTCTATCCTTGAAGTTATAATCCAATATATTTTCCATCAATTATAACAACCTCAAGAAGATGTCACTCTAGTATAAAGCTAGAGTCAATCCTTGTAAATAATATTAACATCATTTGAAAGTATTTTCACTTTATAGTTACTTAGAAACCTAGTGTTATTATAATAAATTTATCTTCACTCTCCCAAATCTGGCCATAGGAAATGGTACAAAATGTTGCAGCAAAAGCTTATAATGGAAAACAACATTGATGAATAGAAAATGTTGTTTTTCATATGATTTTTAAATTCATCAACCAAGTTTTCAAGTGGTAGTGTGCATCATAGCAGAAAAACCTGACATTATGTTTCTACAAGAAACAAAATGTGCAGGTGAAGAGATGAATCAAATTCTTTCTCATTGTTGGAAGCAAGGGAAAATGATGAGAATTGATGCAATAGGCACAACCAATGGTTTGGCCATCCTATGGAACCCTAGCTCTGTGCCCTTGGAGAATTTCTTCACTACTAGATGGATAATCTCGGTGGAATACAGGCTCATTGGCTCCAATAGGTCGAGCTTACTTACAAATGTTTATGGCCCTGCTACTTAGAGGGACAAGCTAACCTTCATTCACAATTTGGAATGGCTTGCTACCCTCACCGAAGATTATGGATACTGGGCGATGAATTCAATATCATCTGCAACCTAGAAGAGAAAAGAGGATGGATTCATAGACTTGAGGTGGAAAGCGGGCACTTCCAATCCTTAATCAATAAGTTGTCTCATTGATCCAAAATGGATCCAGGAAGACCTAAAAATAAAAGTTCTCAGAATAAGACTAAACCAACGCCATTGTGTCGGGCTCGTCGCGCCTATTCCGACCATATATGTTTTTCCAAAAATGGACACCATATGCGAAATTTACCCCGTTTTGATTGATTTCCCAAACATGCAAAAAGAGTCAACTAGTCAAAGTCATCAGGTCATACTACTGGCATCGACAATACGTCAACAGGCACACATGGCAGTACGAGGAGGTGACACATGTCACTTATTTTTGGAATTTTCAGGGGCTGATGTGGACCAATAAAAATTGACATGTGGCATTGTACGCACGCGACACATGTCTGTACAGCATGCTGACGTGGCCTAATGACAGACTGAAACGTGGAAATACAGATGAAAGGTGGCAGTATGGATGTTGACGTGGTAGGGTGACATGGTTGTACATATGTTGACGTGGTAATTGACTGGGTAGGTGACTTGGCTATACAGATGATGATGTGGCAAGCTCATGGTATGACACATGGTTGTACGACAGTGACGTGGTAGGTTGACAGGATAGTGACATGGTGCTAACTGTGCATTGACTATGTCGGTGACTATATTGTACAGTTCAATCACAGGGTGACACGTGGCCCAATCGGAGGACGCCATGTGGCACCCCAGATTTAGCCAATGTTGACTGTGTAAAAAAATTTGTTTCGCCTCTGGGGAAATCGAACCCTTGACCTCACGGGACGAGCAACAAACTACAACCAAAGGGATAACCAACCAAGCTACACATGTGTCTTGTTATACAAATGGCACATTTTTTATTTAAGTTGTGATATGGCACAATTTTGGCGATAAGCCCCAGTCGGTGGGGGATAGTCTATTGATAGGGGGTTATGGACTAGGAGCCAGGGAACTAGGAGCTAGAGCATGACACGGGTTGGTGGCTTACCAACACTCGACCACATGGTCCATGCCTACAACCAAGCGCCAAGAATTAAGGGGCTTAATAGTTAGCGCCTAGCCCAAGGCCGTATGGAAACTCCCAGGTGACCAAGAGACCGAAAAGAAAGGGGATAGCATGCCTATATGCATTTTTTGGGTTTTAAACTTTATAATAAGATTTTAATGGTTTTTTATGCTGATTTTGGGAGATTTTTGCCCAAAACTGAGGATTTGGAGCCCTTTTTGAGGCTAGATCTTGGGGGGAAGTTGGGAGGAGAAACCCAACTAAAATCCTATATAAATCATAGGTTTTTTGATATTCAAGGAGGTTCAGGTTAGCAGAATGATGATGATTTTGTGAAGCTTGAAGCCATTTTTATGCAGGGAAGCCATTGAGGAAGCAAACTTTGGAGGCCAATCTCGGGAGCTACTCTCAACCTTTTTCAGTGTCGTTAGTTGTGTTGGATTCTTGAGGTCGAGAAAAACACAACCAGACTAATTTGTAATCCTTTTGATACATTTCTAATGTACTTTTGGAGCATTGAAGATAAATAAGAAAGCCTCCCTCACTGAGACAAAGGCCCAAAGATGTAGGCAATCTTGCCGAACTCTGTTAACAACCTTGCTGTTATGGTTTGTTGTTATTTATGCTTACTTTATGATCTACATTATTTATTACAGATGCAATGTTATTTCATTAAGTTCTTTTTCTTCTCTTAATTTCATAAATGGTAATTGAACACATGCTTAATAATCAACAAAGTCTTTAAAGATCATTTTCAGATCAAGTGGTATTAGAGCAAGTTGATAGTTGGTTGTTTAAGTTTGCATGATTACCAGGGAAAAGCGAAGTCGTGGTGAAGGTGAGCTTGTAGAAGGAGATCCAGAGATTGGATCAAGAAAGAGGACTTCTCAAAGTGAGAAGATGACATCAAAAGAAGGAATGTCTCAAAACGAGATAGAGTTACAAAAGACTTTATTCTCCATGTTTGAGATTGTAAAGGTTTTATATGAGGATTACTTGGAATGAAAGAGGCCTTTCCAAGGGGAATATTCAAAACAAGAAAAAAGTGAAGTAGGAGAGGATCCTCCTAAACATCCTCCTTCACCTTCTTTATCTCCATCATCTTCTTCTTCTTCAAGTACAAGTGCAACTTTTACTGCAAGAAAACATTCCCATAAAAATAAACATGATATTCCATTACTTAAGCTTGATGTGAAATTCGAATCTCCCATGTATGATGGTGTAGTCAATGCTGAGAGGATTGATAATTGGGTTAGAAAGATGGAAGTTTATTGCAGTGTGCAAAAAATCAAAGATGAGGAAACCCAAATCGAGTTGGCATCGCTTCGTCTTGCAGGCACAACTATCATCTGGTGGCATAGTAAGTTGCAACATGGTATGCAACAAGTTGGTAATGTATTTCCATCATGGCAAGATTTTGTTTTTGCACTTATAAATCAATTTCATCCTTTAATTGAATAAGGAAAATGCTTTAATTGAATGACAAAGTCTTAAACTATGAAAATGACAAACGGTGCAAGAATACACAGATGAATTTCGTAAGATGACATTAATGTTAAATATTCCATTACAATAAACTCTTATGAAGTATATAGGAGGTTTACCTACACATATTCATAATACTGTATTTATGTTTGGACCTACTAATCTTGATGATGTTTCTATTCAATCAACATATATTGAAGCAGGGAAAACATGAGTGGGTGTATCAGGGGAATTGTCTTCAAGGAAAGAAGACAAAAGGAAGGGGAATGGAAAGAAAGCAAATTCAATGACAAGGGAGGAAGAGAAGCTCTCTTTCAAGCATTGCAAGAAAGAAGGGAATGATGATGACCATTGCTGGCAAATTCATCCAGAGAAGAGACCAAAATGGTTCAAAGAAAGGAAAGGGAGGCAAACAATTGAAACAACAACACGACCAATAGACTTGGAATATGATTAAGGTGATGAGACTAAAATCACTGCAGTTGGTTTGGCAGGTAAAATTGGTGATGGATACGATTCTAGAAGTAAATTGTTTCATATAAGGGTGATACTGAAACATACTAAGATCGATACATTGATAGATAGTGGATATCAATCTAACTTGATTTCAAAGGAAGTGGTTAAACAATTGGGATTGACAACTAAGCGACATCATAAACCTTACTCACTTAAATGGATAAGAAACAATCATAAATTTCACATAACAAAGAAATGCACTTTAAAGTTTGCAATTTCATCAAAGTTTGTGGATGAGGTAACGTGTGATGTGGTGCCACTAAATGAATGTGGAATGGTCTTAGGCAACCCTTATTTGTATGATCGTAAACAAATATTCTACATGAAACATAATCAATATCACTTAACTAAAGAAGGCAATGAATATGTTGTACATGCTCATCACATAAAAGAAAATCAATCTCTTCAAACAATGGAACAATTAAAGAATGCAAATTATGCAAGCAACACACCTATAATTGTGCCAAGTAAAGCAGTTTATCTTAAGAATGAACATGAGATGGTTGTAGAATGGAAATTAAATCATACTTTGCTTCAAGATAAGATAATTCCGTGCAAGAACATCAAACATATTAGTTCATTTGCAGTCATATTTTTGATGTTAGTATTGCTAATGTTTTCAACATGGATGGTAGTGGCTTCAGTAAGATGTGAGCGAGTTCAAGTGGCTAACAATATGCTCTCATTTGTCATGTTTTTTTTGCAATTTATTATGATGTGATAGGTGTACATGAAAGAGTTTAAAGACAAAGGACAAGTGGGGTGGCCTATCCCGCACTTGATGACTAGTTAATACCCTTTTGGAGGACCAAAAGGTATTAGTGGGGAGGCATGATCCAAAATGGATCTAGAAAGGACTAAAAATCAAATTTCTCAGAATCTAACGAAACTAGTGTCATTGTGTCAGGATCGTCGCGCCATATAATTTTTTCCAAAAATGGACACCATATGCAAACGTTATCGTGTTTTGATCGATTTCCCAAACAGGAAAAAAAAGTCAACTGGTGAAAGTCAACAGGTCGTACTGCTGACGTTATCAATACATTAACATGATTTCATCATGACATCATTAGGGACATGTGGTAGCATGAGGAGGTGACACATGTCACTTATTTTTGACATTTTCAGGGGATAATGTGGACCAATAAAAAATTGACACGTGGCACTGTACAGACACGACACGTGGCTATACATAATGTTGATGTGGCCCAATGATAGGACAATACATGGAAGTATGCATGACAGGTGGAAGTACGGATGTTGACATGGCTATATGGATTCTGATGTGGCAACTAACTGGGTAGGTGGCTTGGTTGTACAGATGATGATGTGGCAAGCTCAAGGTATGACACGTGGTTGTACGATAGTGACATGGCAGGATGACAGGATGGTGTCATGGTGCTGACTGTGTCAGTGACTAGATTGTATGGTCCAATCACAGGGTGACATGTGGCCCAATCAGAGGGCACCACGTGGCACCTCAGATTTATCCAATGTTGATTGTGTAAAAAAAATTGTTTTGGCTCTGGGGAATTCGAACCCCTGACCTCACGGGATGAGCAACAGACTACAACCAAAGGGATAACCAACTGAGCTACACATTTGTCTTGTTATACAAATGGCACATTTTTTATTTAAGTTGTGATATGGTGCAGTTTTAGGGATAAGCCCTGGTCGGCAGGTGCTAGCTGGCCGACCAAGGGCTATGGACCAGAAGCCAGGGAACCAAGAGCTAGAGCAGGGCGTGGGTTGGTGGTTGACCAACACTCTGCTACATGGTCCATGCCTACAACCAAGTGCTAAGAATTAAGGGGCTTAACAGTTAGCGCCCATCCCGAGGCCATATGGCAGCTCCCAGGTGATGAGGAGCCCGAAAAGAAAGGGGCTAGCATGCCTATATCCATTTTTTTGGGTTTTAAACTTTATAATAAGATTTAATGGTTTTTTATGCTGATTTTGGGAGAGGTTTTCCCAAAACTAAGGATCTTGAGCCTTTTTTGAGGCCATATATTGGGGGGAAGTTAGGAGGAGAACCCCAACTCAAATCCTATATAAATTAGAGTTTTTTTTTATAGTCAAGGAGGTTTAGATTAGCTGAATGATGATAAGTTTGTGAAGCTTGAAGCCATTTTTATGCAGGGAAGCCATTGAAGAAGCAAACTTTGAAGGCCAATTCCTGGAGCTACACTCAACCTTTTTCAGTGTTGTCGATTGTGTTGCATTCTTGACGTCGATCAGAACATAACCAAACCAATTTTTAATCTTTGTGATACATTTATGATGTACGTTTGAAGAATTGAAGATAAATAAGAAAGCCTCCCCCACTAAGATAAAGGCCTGGAGACGTAGGCAATCTTGTCGAACTCCATTAACAACCTTGTTGTTATGGTTTGCTATTCTTTATTCTTACTTTATGATCTGCATTATTTATGATGGCTGCAATATTATTTCATTAAGTTCTTATTCTTCTCTTAATTTCATAAGTGGTAATTGAACACATGCATAAAAATCAACCAAGTCTTTAAAGATAATTTTCAGATCACTCATAGACCTTGAAACCCAAAATAACCTCTTTACTTGGTTGAACCGATGCTCAGGGTCCCAACATGTTGCGTTCCATCTAAATCGCTTCCTCATATCAGAATCCCTCTTGATGGATGGTATTTCATTGGAAGCTAGCATCCTTGACACCTCCAGATCTGATCACTAGCCCATCCGGCTTTGGTTGGACATCTTTGGATCTCTAGGCTGTAATCCCTTCAGATTTGAGCGATTCTAGATCAATCATCCATAATTCCAAACCATGGCCCCCACCTGGTGGAAGGAAACGACCATTCCTCATGGTTCCAAAATGTATCGGTTTCAACAAAGACTAAAAAACTTTAAGTAGGGTCTCAATCTTTGGAACAAATAGAACTTCGAAAATGTTTTTGAATCCCAAAGGAATTTGAATGATCAAATGAAGCTCCTCCAAATCC
Source organism: Picea mariana (assembly GCA_032191745.1). Classification (NCBI taxonomy): domain Eukaryota; kingdom Viridiplantae; phylum Streptophyta; class Pinopsida; order Pinales; family Pinaceae; genus Picea; species Picea mariana. The sequence continues at coordinate 10,407 of JASDQU010282793.1, forward strand.
AAATCAGAAATTAGGGCCTCATAGAGAATCTCAAAGATCATGAAGAATTAATGAAACAATAGTTGGATGAAAGGCGTTCTCAAGAGGAGATGTTGTGGAGGAAAAAATCTAGGATACAATGGCTTCAAGAGGGGGAAAAGAAAACCAAGTTCTTCCATAGATTGATGATCCAATGTAGACATATTAACCGTATCTCTCACCTTGTCTCGGAGCAAGGCCAAATGCTCCAAAAACATGAAGACCCTGAGTAGGAAATGGTGTCCTATTATCAAGATCTGTTGTCCGAACCCCCAGGCAACAGATCTCATGCCATAGAAAAAATCACTCAGCACACTCCAGTCAACATAACTCAGGAACATAATGAATCCTTGTTAAGACCAATCACGATTGAATAAGTAGACCTGGCGCTTCAAGACACTCCCGAAGGTAAAGCTCGGGGTCCTGGCGACTTCATGACATATTGTTTTCACTACTATTGGCACATGATTCGGGAGGAAGTATGGGAAATCATTTAGGACTCTCAAATTTATAGTTAGGTTCTCCCTATGCTCAATACAATATTCCTTACCATCATCCCTAAAGAAGAGAGATTCACTCATCCTAAGCAGTTTAGAACAATTTTTCTCTGCAATGCAATCTATAAGGTTTTAACGAAGGTGATTTCCTGACACCTCAAACCCCTCCTTCCCTTCATAATTTCTCATGAGTAGTCAAGATATGTTGAAGGTAGGAAAATTCTTGACAACGTCATCCTTGCCCATGAAGTTATTCACTCCCTCCAAAGTACAGGTACTTTAGGTATGTTGTTAAAGTTAGATCTCTCTAAATCTTTTTATAAAATACACTGGGCTTACATGAAATCTATTCTTCTTGATTTTGGTTTTGCACCTGCCTGGGTAGAATGGATTCTCAACCTCACTTCCTCAACTTTATTCTCAATACTAATCAATGGCGTTCCCTCCCACCCCTTCTCGCCCTCTCATGGAATATGACAAGGGGATCCCACTTTTCTTTTGACATCATCATGGCAGAAGTTCTAAACCGTTTCATCAAAGCGTCCATTGCAGACAGATCTTTAGTTGGGATACCCCTACATGGAATTGATCCCCCAGTCTCCCACAACCAGTTTGTTGATGATACCTTAATGCTAGGTTCCCCAACGGTTCGAGAAGCACTCCAGATCCTCTTTATTCTTCAAACATTCTATGACGCCTCAAGAATGGACATCAACCGAGATAAATCTTAGATATTCTTTTTTAACACCCCGCTCCCTGTCCAACTTCACATTACTAATATCTTGGGCTTCACATGTAGCTCCCTTCCGTCCAAATACATTGACATTCCCCTTATAGACAAAACTCTTTGAAACAACTCTTGGGAAGGAATTCTTTCTTCCCTGGCTAAAAGACTATCCTCTTGGACTTTTCGTTCACTCAACCTTCCCAATCGCTTCACCCTCCCCAAGCTTGTCCTTCAAGCCTTTCCCATTTACTCTTTCTCGACTCTAACAACTTGTGGATTCATTTTAACCGCCATCAAAACTTTGCATAGGAACTTTCTTTCGAAGGGGGAAAAGAACGGTCGAAAAATAACTCTGATTAGCTGGGAAAATATATTTAAACCAAAATTAAAGGGAGGTCTCGACTTGCGGGATGAAACTATTCTCAACAAAGTCCTCAGTGCTAAAATTTGGTGGAGGTGGCTCAAGCGCCCCAATGACATTTGGGCCAGACTATGGAGATAGAAATACACTCCAAACATAGCAGAAATGCATCTAATCATATGGGACGAAAAAAATCTGGGCTCTTTGATTTGGAATGTCGCTAAGCAAAACCACTCCCTGATTTCCAATCATGCCTTCTAGGAAGGGATGAATGGAAGAACAAATTCTTTTTGGAACGACTCTTGGAATCAATGGTCTTCTCTGGCGCATGATTCTCTAGCTGGAAATTTCCTTGCCCCCATTACTCAAGAAGGTGTGGTTATAGTAGCAGATTACTAGCAAGAGGAGCCCCCTAGTGCCACTTGGCATCATTGGAAATCCTCTCGTATGGAACTCCACATTCTAGAGCACGTGGATCTTCAACCTTGGCTTGATTTGACCATCTCCAGAAAAATTCAAATTCTTCAGGGAGAGGACATCTTAAGATGGGGGAATTCATCGAGGGGCACCTTTACTATTAAATTATCCTATAGTATCAAGACAACCTTCCACCTTATCCCCCAAGAGCAGGTATGGATGAAAATTTGGTTGACTAAGCATTGGCCTAAAATTAGCACTTTCCTTTGGATTGTAGCACACAAACGTATCCTTACCTGGGATAATCTTATGAAAAGAGGCTTCGTAGGGCCTTCCATTTTCCCGCTATGCCTAGGGGATTACGAATCAAAAAATCACCTGCTCAACCTCTTCTCCTACAATTCTCAAATATGGGACCAATGTGACATAGTCATATGCACGACAGATTTCAATCGAGAAGACCTCAAGGAAACCATAGAAGGATGGAGAGACTCAACTTTTCACTCTCCCATCCTCAACCACATTTGGTAGCTACTTCTTGGTTTCATCCTCTGGCATCTTTGGAAAGAGAAGAACATGTGCATCTTACATTCCACTCATCTTGTTTGGCGGTTACTATGGAAACAAATTTATGACAACATCAAAGAAAGAATCCACCTACATCCTTGGAAAGGCGAGGACTTGATATGTCCTCCTCAAGAAAAACACATCCTTGACAACTGGAATATCAACTTCAACCCCTCTCCTTCCAGGAACCATCAGAGATCCTATACCAAGGGAAACCCTTATCATTGGTCTCCTCCACCTCTAGGATTTATCAAATTAAAATTTGATGGCGCCTCCAAAGGCAATTCGGGCGTGGCTGGATTCAGAGTGGTTTTCCGCAATAGATAGGGAAGAATCATGCTCATCTCTGCAGGTAGCATTGGACATAATTCTAATAATGCATCAGAGCTCTGGGGGATTATGAAAGGTCTATAGCTCACTCAAGAGTATGGTTACTATTAGTTGGTTGTAGAGGGGACTCCCAAATAATTCTCATCCTTTTCGCAAGAATTCTTAATGGAGCGGACCCAGAAAAAATCTCCCCCTGTTGGCAACTCACCACTGGACTCAATGCCATTGCAGCTCTTACTTGGCCTCACTTAGCTCTCATCCCCTCGCATATTCAATGGAGAAAAAATCCGATAGACGATAATTTAGCCAATATAGGGGTGGCTCTAGACGGACCAGATCTTCTCTATATGTCCTCCACCCACAAGGATCATCCAATCCTCCAGGATTGCATCACTCGGGATCTCAACACAGAGAGCCCCCCGGATGGGGTGTCAGCAGGTCCCAAGCGGCCATTAGAGAGGGTGGCGCCTTCCATCCCTGCGCATGCCACATGATTGGCACATGCAATGCTCATAAGCTTTTATTACCCCTAATGAGTGATAACAAATTTTATTTCTGCGAGGCC